>JARYGA010057453.1:0-45469 GCA_030545235.1 Helianthus tuberosus
ATAGCATCATGGCTCAGTACGTGGCAAAAGTGAAAGAAATGGCCAAGGCATTTAAAACTTTCAGACTGGAATACATCCCCCGAGGAAGAAACAGAAAATCTGATGCCCTCAGTAAGCTGGCCTCGGTGGCATTTGACCACCTCGCAAAAGAAGTTAAGGTGGAGGTCCTAACATCTCCTTCCCTTAACACGAAGGAGGTAGCTGCAGTTGAGAGTACTCAGGAAACTTGGATGACACCGATTGTCAAGTTCCTCAGGGATGGAATTTTACCCGAGGGGGAATGGGCAGCCAGAAAGATAAGGGTCAAGGCCCTGCAATACGAACTGATTGATGGGGAGTTATACCGAAGATCATATCTAGGTCCATCCCTGAAGTGTGTCGATATGGAAGAAGCTGAATATGTGGTTAGGGAGATGCATGAGGGGATTTGCGGAATGCATTCGGGCCCAAGGACGATAGTGACGAAGGCAATGAACGCAGGGTTCTACTGGCCACGAACGTACGAGACAGCATCCGAGGAAATCAAGAAATGTGATAACTGCCAGGTACATGCACCAATGACCCACCGACACAAACACCCCATGATACCGGTCTCAACATCTTGGCTATTCCAAAAATGGGCTATCGACATAATTGGGCCATTCCCGGGGGGCCCGGGAGGGGTCAAATATGTAGTGGTGGCTATTGATTATTTCACCAAATGGATCGAAGCGAAGCCCCTGGCCAAAATCACTGGAGAACAGATGCGGCGATTCGTGTTAGACAACATCATCTGCAGGTATGGGGTCCCAAAGGAGCTGGTAAGCGATAATGGCGTCCAATTTGCGGGAAGACCTTTTAAGCCATGGTGCGAACAGATGCACATTCAACAAGTGTTCACTTCCATCACCCACGCCCAAAGTAATGGATTGGTAGAGAGAGCTAACCAAAGCTTCATCTAGGGAATGAAGGGAAGACTCGGGAGGAAGCAAAAGGGATGGCTGGAAGAATTACCATTCGTGTTATGGGCATACAGAACAACCCCTAAAGGTTGTAATGGGGAGACTCCTTTCAGCCTAACCTACGGGACAGAAGCTGTTATCCCAGCTGAGATAGGATCCCCAACTGCCCGAATGAGGCTCCGGGAGGAGGAAAATGAGCAAGACCTCCGGACGAACTTGAACCTCTTGGAAGAAAGAAGAGAAATAGCGGCAGTCAGGGAGGCCAAGTACAAGAGACAACTGGAAAGTTATTACAACGCCAGGATGAAAAAGCTCAACCTCGTCCCCGGAGACCTAGTCCTAAGAGCAAATGAAGCCAGCCTGCAGGAAAGCACCGGAAAGCTAGGATCCAACTGGGAGGGGCCCTACCGAGTCATATGGGCGAACGGCAAAGGAACTTGCAAACTGGAAACACTCGAAGGTAAGGAGGTCCCCAGGACCTGGAATCTCATGCAGCTTAGGAAATATTATGTGTAAGGGGTCCACCCCCAAGGAAAACGTCCAAGAGCCACTTTTGTAGTAGTTAACTATTAATCTGGGGTCCCCCTAAAGACAGATCTTTTGTCACAATTTATGACGGGAAGTACAAATCCCTAGGAAGTAAATGGAAAACGGACGGTCAACATGTCCTCTTTTGACAAAACAATGGGTATTACACCTGGGCAGACGTGCCCAGGAAAACCATTAAACCTAATTAACAGGTAAACACACGTGTACAAGGCATCTCAAACATGCCAAAAGCCCGGCCGTGGGGCAAATAAGGGTCTAGCTAACCCAAAAGAAAACAGGCAAGACAAGTCAAAAACATAATACCACATTATAAACTTGCCCATCGATTGGCCTCGAACAGACAATCATAGTTTAACGGACAAACAAAAAATACAACATACTTTCAAAACCACAAACGGAAGTTTCCTTTATTTACAATAAAGTACATACACAAAGAAAGGCCTCGGTAACCCTTGGCAAGAGTAAACAACACATGAAATGACAAATATAGCAAAACGAGACAAAGGTATAGCTCCTCGCTAAGACAGTCTAAAGGTCTCCAGGGAAGCACCGAACCGACCCTCGGAAAAAGCCCCTGCAAAACAAACAGCCACAACAAGAAACAGACAAAAAACAAGGAAGCAATACACAGTCATAAGCTACATGATTAGATACTAAGGAGGCCCCCGACACAAAGGGCCTCCTCCCAAGCAACCAAACAAAGTTCAAAAGTGTCTTAGAGCAGGTAAGTTATCCATATTACAACCATATCGAAATATGTTAAATGTCTGAAATTCACTTGGGATCACCCCCGGATAGAGATGGTGGAGACGAGGGGCCGGCAGAAGAAAACAGGGCCTTTAATTCATCAATAGATCTCAGGGGATGCTCCAGGATTTTCTCAAGGATGGCCTGGGTTTTACGCCCGAACTCCTCATTCAGCTTGGACAACCTCTTCTTTGCCTTGGAATTGTAAAGAGGAGTCTCCTTTCTCCCCAGGCCCTGAGCGAAGTAGGCATAGCCATCCTTCAATCCTGACTAGTAGCCGACATCCCTGTATGCCCTGTACACCTCCTCCAGGCCGCTCTTGAAATCCTCTGACTGAGCAACAGCAGCAAGGAAGGCTCCAAAGCCTTCAGTAATTAACCAGTGCTTCTCCCTTGCCAATCGCTGATTATCGTCAGAGGTTATCCCATAATCCGCATACATGGTGTTAAGTTGCTCCTGTGAAACGGAGCCAACTTCCTTCAAATACTTCAACTCGGCAGCCAACTCTTCTTTCTCCCCCATCAGCACCGCCATCTCCTGCTCCCAAGCTCGTTCCTTCTTCCCCAGCACAGCTCCAGCCCTCTGAACAAAAAGTCAGTTTATAAAAAAAAGGGGGGGGGAGGAAGGAAGGACTATATACCTTCTCATCCTGTAGCTTCCTCTCAGTTTCAACTACCTGGCACCTAAGACCAGCAGCAGCAGATTGGGAAGCCTTAAGCTCAGCTTTGAGTCCTTCATTCGTCCTCCTCAGGTCATCAAACCTCTGCAGCATCCCAGCACCCCTGAAGAAACTTTCACAAAGAGACATGCCATATTGATCCTCGAAAAGATCGTCCCTCAAAGCAGAATTTACGAATTTATGTGAGGGAGGAACAGCATGACTTAGAAAGTCCCTAGCAGCCTCGGGAGTCCCTATCACCGAGGAATGGGTAACTTTCCATTTAGGAGCATAAATAAAGGGGAGGGCATCAGCGAATAGAGGGGCCAGAGGGGACCGATGGGCAGGACCCTCGGGTTCAGAAGGCTTACTGGTCCCCGTGGCATGAAGAGGAGAGAGCTCGAAAGCAGAGGTGAAGTGAGCCAGGCCTACTTCGGGGGTCTTGTCCCGTACACGGGAAGAAGAGGGACCCGCGGGAACCTCTATGGGATCACAAAAACTCCCCTGCACCAAAAGGAGCATCAGAAATAAGGACAAAAGTTAGACAGAGTAGAAAAAAGGACTCACCAATGGAGGTGCACTCACAAGACTCGAGGATCTCAGATGTTTAGACAAGGAACCCTTGACCCCAGCGGGGGGGGGGGAGTTCAGAGGCATCCTTCGAAGGAGGGGGGTTTCTGCCCGCTGGCACTCCGGAGTCGCTGCCGGATATCGCGGGGAACAGGGGCTGGCTGGGGACTGGTAGCTTTCCTTTTGCGGACTAAGCGTACTTCCACATCTTCATCACCACTCGGATCAACAGGGGCAGGCTCGGGGGAACTCTCCTCCCCATCAGAGGAGGAGTCCTCACCTCCCTCTACGGCGACGGAGCCCCCTGCTTGGGTAGCCACCTCAGTAACTTGCACCGCCCCACTCCGGTTCAGGCCCGGAACAACTTCACCATCAATCACAAACTTCACATCTTTGGAGTCTCCCTGGAGCAACTTCCACAAAGTCAACTCTGCAAAGTAAAGACACTAAAGATGACTATACCAGTACCAAGTAACAAAAGTAAGTAAGTGCAGGATAAAGAGATACCTTTTTTACCAAAGAAAGCCTTGGGTCGAACAGGATGGGTAGGACTCAATCCCCCCATGGCCAAAATACCTTCAGAAAAAGTGAAAGCCCTAGTAGGATTCTCACACATGCGCTTCCATTGAACGGTTTCATTAGCCGACAGGGTAGGAACCACGTCTTCAATAGGGGCATCAACGTCCCTAGGCAAAGGGGATTCCAACATCATAGCAGCGGAGACGAAAATAAACCTACTTTTCCAGTCCTTCGGATAAGTGGAAGTTGGCTGAAGGTGTAACAGGGTTGTGATACATTGTTCTGCCTCTTGGCAAATGTAAACCAATCTCCGTCGGAAATCAGTTTGTAAAACATACAGAACAAAGGAATGGAAGGTTCACCGGAGACAGCTACACAGGACAACTCGAAGTGCACCACTCTCATCAACCCCAAAGGATGCAACTGGGAAAAGTGAACCCCAAAATAACGGAGCAGAGCAACCTTGAAAGCAGAAAGAGGATACCGGACACCGCAAGAGGAGAAAGCTAAAATATAAAGAGGGATTCTGTCTGGTGTAAAAATCGCCGGTTCGTTGGGGCCGGGAAGAGTAGGGGAAAACTGTTCAGGAATATTGTACGTCTTGACAAAGAATTTCAAGTCCTTCACCGTCAAGACGGATTTGATAACGGAACGACCGGAACGACTCATAGTCGGAAAGAAACGTCAATCGGAGAAATTACGATGGAGAAGAGGAAAGGAACAAGAGGGATTAGGGCAGAGAAATGGAGAAGAGGTTGAGTATTTAAAGGAGGTAACTGACACACAGTAACCGTCCCATCGTTCGTCGCTTCAAAAATTTAAAAAGAGACGCACGTGTCCCCAGGGTATTAATTCCCGCCGTCAGAGAGCAGTTTAATGATGGCCTGAAGAGATAGTCCATGATGGTAAATCAGGAGTGGGCCCGCATCTGAAGCCCAAAAAAGTGAGCTTTCTTTTTGAAACAGTTATGATTCAGCCCCGGATCATGAGCCTCGGGTCTCAGAACCAGGGACTAAAGATGACTTGACGACGGGCCAATGGTGAATCCCATCTCTGCCCGTTTTGGGCTGTCCATAGGCGGGCCCAACAGAGCATGAGCCCAACTAGAGCCTAACTTGCCCATTAAGGTTTCTCCTTTATAGAAACGAGCGGGAAACGAGAAGTCAGATCATGCAGGCGTTCATTTATGGTTGATAAGAAGGGCATCATGGCTGGCATCGTACTTTCTCCTCTGAAATATTAAATGCCGCTGCCAATCCAACCGTTAGGGGTCAGACACGTGTCTGAGCCCCTCGAGGTCTTCCTAAATCCATCGGATTATCCCAACAAAGAGTTTACATGCATGATAAGGTCTGGGACTTATATAAGAGACAGAGAATGGTAACAAAGGCAGGTATCATCTCCGGAACTATCTCATTTACTACACTCTCATTTACTCTCCTCTCATTAATTCCGACCCATATTCTCTTACATTTAATACCCACACACGTATTTATTAGATTCACACCAAAGAGGAAACCTTCCGGTGATTCTACTCTTCGGGAGAAGCTCCTCTCATTCTCCGGCAAGTTTACTTACTCTCACGCCGGAGCTTGGTCACGGATCCCCCTCCCGGGGTCCCCCGTGACGAGGCTAACGGTTTGTTCTTTTGTAGCTTCAAGGAACGGGACATCTAGACGTCAGCGAAGATCCACTTAACGTCAGCCGGGATTTGGGTATTCGACACTTACCTAATTCATTGGAACCTTTTTTGGACATCGTTGTCCCGTTGACCACTGCGAAATTCTATCCCTAATCATCTTTTGTTTGCAGCTTCAAAATTTGCTGTGGGAATGTAAGTTTTTACAAAAAAAAAAGTGGAATGTCATTTTAAAATCTTGATGTAATAAGGTATAATTTGTATAGTGCTTGAATTTATAAATCATAAAGATTTTCTTTCAAATAGATCAAGAACTAATAAAAATGGGCTTCAAAATTGTGCAATAATGCATTCTGATATTAAAAACTTTCTAATCAAACCTGAGAGGGATGAGCATACGCTTTGATGTTGTTTTCCGAATCAAACTCTTTTCTCGAAGCCGAATTGCTTTTCATCAAATCAAGTTTGTTCTTAGCAGCAAGATTGGGATCAGAACTGTTAGTGGCATCGTTTAAATTAAAACAATCAGCTTCTAATTGAGGAATCGAAATCAAAAACTTAAAATACAAACCTCAACTGACACCAATCACCACCGCCGCCAAAACCATCAACGCCAACCAGAACCTGCTGGCACACCGTCATTTCATCCACCACAGAATCCCCAAAACATCCCTGAAGCGTCGTTGAAGTCCTAGCTCGCAGGACCGTTTTCCAGTTTTAGCATGAAATTATTGAGATGCAATAAAAAGGTTATAATTAAAAAACAATGATAAGGATAGAGAAGCCTAGCCAGAATGAAGTTGCCTGTAAAATTCTTCAACCACTGCAACAAACTTTATACATCATCACCTATTCTTCACATAAGAATTTCATTAAACAAATGGTAGGCATGAATAGGAGACCTAATACATTCATTATTAGTAGTTCATTGAAAACAAATAACCAGTCGAATTAAAAAAAAATAGTCTGGTGAAAAAAAAAAAAAACAAAACTAATAGCATATTTACAAGATTGATATATCAAATTAAACAAAATTAAGAGGAGATAGCCGTGAGATTAGTACCGTAGAAGTCATCGATTTCGTCGTCGCCAGCCGGAGGGCCCTTGGCCTGCTCCCCTCTCTGTGTATTCTTCGTTACAAACAATAGATATATAGCAAATATGAACGAACTCCGGTGGTGAAGGAGTAAGGTCCCAAAAACTTTGTAACAAGTACTTGGGACCATACCACACCCTGGTCAATCAGTCCTTCTAACCTTGCGAGGCCGCGCACTGGTCCTACAAAGAAGGCTTAAGAGACTGATAGCAGGCAACACTTGCACGCCAAAAGGAGATCATAAATCCTTGCGCCTTTTTCCATAAACAAAGGATAAAAATCCTAAGTTAAACACTTCCGCCTAATAATATCCAGACTTGGATATTATCTACTCACCTGATGCCACACGATAAAGAACCACACGGGATTATAGCAATAATCTTCTAGAAAGACTCAATCGTGCACCACTAAGATGGTTATAACCGTCTGGACACGTGTCGTCATCTCAGACTCCCTTGAAATCACAACGATGGCATGTAATTGGAATAAAACCTCCACTTGATCACTTTCCACATGGCAAACCCCCAGCCATAGATCTAATCAGTGATCCGTGTGCACTCACGTCGTATCGAGAGATTTAACGGAAGAAAATGTAACCGCTTACGGGGTTAGCATCTTCCGTTAACATTTCACCAACGAGTTTTCCCGCCCAAAACTCCCGGCTATAAAGACGAGATCAATTCAGGTATGAAATTCAAGTTACACACACTTCGTCAATACCCTTTCTTCTTCATAAACACATACTTATTCTCACGCCGGAGTCGGGTCAAGGAGAGAACCCTTCTTCTCCCCTTGACGAGGCTAACGGTGCTTTGTTTTGCAGAGTTTACCGGAGAAGAAGGCTTGTTACACCGAATCAAACGAGAGAGAACAACCCCCCTTTATGCAGATCCAAACCCCCTAGATAATTCGATTCCGGTCAATTATCTAGTGTTTCTTCATTGGCGCCCACCGATTTCTCTGTTTTCTCAGTTTTATCTCGTTTTGATTCAGTTTCCCTCATTTCTCTGTTTTCACATGACAGAGAATTCATCACCTCACCCATCAAGTCCTCGGTCTGAATTCAAGGGTTCTACAACCCCAAATACTCAGAACGACGGAATCGTAGGAATCAACCAAAGTAACAATCACTCAGTCAAAAAGGACTCCTCAGATCAACTCATAGAGAGAGTACCAGAATACTGGTTCGACAGATGCCAGATTGCTTTAAATCAAATTTTCACACAGATTCACAGATCCGAGTCCTCAAACACCAGATCTGATACTTTACAAAGAAGCAGTAGTAATTTTGTGTAACACCTCGAAAATTCACGTCCTATAATGTGTTGACACGTGTCATAAAGTTTGAACGTGTGAAAGAATGTTATAAAAGGACTAGAGTTGACAAACATGGAAAGTATGTGATTATACGGACTCTAAGTGTCAACAGTGAATAAATATACTTCATAATAACCCTACATGATGTTTATAACATCAAACGAATAAATCATGGATCATACGAAGCTAAAAGTGAGAGATTACAAACTACAGGGGTTAAATGTGTCAACATGTTAAAGATATACCTCTGAGTGACCTTTTGACGAACCCGAAGCTTTGTAAATGTAAATTATGCTCACTAGAATGCGCGATATAAATTTCATAAAGTTTCGTTATCGTATGAGAAAGTTATGATCAAATTCGTGTGCGAGGGGTTAAAGTGTTAACATTGAAAGTTAAGACTTTTCGGGTTCACCGGAAGTGTTCAGGGACTTGGCAAAATGGGTATAAGTCCTAAAGCCCTTGTGGGTAAATATATGGGGGTCAAAATGCAAGAAATAACCCTAATTACCCCTTCGTGAAGCCAAAGGTCAACCTGGAAAACAAATAAAATCAAAATTCTGATTTCGCTTGGCCAAGCGGCCCGCGTGGGACTTATCAAACTTTGAGGCGGGCCGCGTGGGAGGCCCAGATGCAGAAAGAACTTGCTGTTGCCTGTTTTACGCGAATCTGACCCACTTGGCCGGTTTTTTCTGCACTTTGGACGACCCCTACACTACCCTAAGACACTAGAGACACATGTTGGATGGTTGTGGTCGATCATAGGGCTATGTGTCAAGCTCTTGTGGTGAAAATTTCACTATATAAAGGCCATGACTTTCAATTCATTCCACACACCATTTCCTGCATTCTTGGATCAATTCTGGAGCTCTCAAGGAGGTCCAACTGATCATAAGTCGTGCATAGGACTCTTGTAAGTCTGCTAGTCCTTCTTTAGTTGAGTTTAGCTTGTTTAATTAGCTAAAAGTCAAACCGTCGTAATTACGGTTTGACTTCGAGATTAGTCAATAATGGCTCAGGCATATCTCTAATTAAAAGTAGTTATGAGTTGGTATTTATGTGGGTAATAAAACCTCAAAAGGGTTTCCCCTGATCACCACTCTAACCAGGTCAAAAGTCGGGTCAAACCTTTAAGTAAAAAGTCAACAGGATGCTTAAAATGTCATTTATGCATAATTAGCTATCTAGAACATATATAACCTGTTTGATCATTGTTATAACTTAGTAATAAGTGTAAGAACATGTCCAAACATGTTCAACCCGACTATTTCCTGTTTAGACCCGGTTCGGAACCGAAAGTCGCATAGTTTGACTTTCACCTTGACTTTCAGTTCTGACCCGTATAGGCATGTTTTAGAAATGCCTCAGAGCTTAAATTGGATTAGGTTACATGTTAGAATAACCCTCTGTGATTACACACCTTGGTTCATTAGTTATCCAATTAATATGCACGTTTCCGTTAATTGCTCATATGTTGACCGTTATGCCCTTATTACCTTAAAACATGATTTATGAAAATGTAAAAGTGTAGAAACCTTAAATACTGATATCTAAACTTGTATGCAAAGTTTGACATCAATTTGACCTATAGGTTAAGAGTTATGCTCAATATCGCAAATTTAAAGCTTTATGTTAATTAAACGGCATAATTAGCGTATAGCCTAGTTAAGCCTACTTTTTGATATCAAATCTTTTACCCACTGATGTAATATATTATTTTGGGATTTTTAAAGATTTTTAATTAATTTTAGGCTGAGCATAACTAGTAGTCGAAGGCTTAATCCGGTAATTGTCGGTTTTGCCCTTACGGGCCATAAAATGAGTTTTACACATCTAAACGATTCCAAACCTTTTGCTACTGATTAGTTATGATAAATAAATTATATTAAGCCTTCTGGAAATATAAAAATATCAGATTTAGGTATAGAACCCGGAAATGGCCTTTAATCGCCATAATTAGCGTTTTTAGCGCATAGTATGTCTTAGAATCATATTGGACATACCCGGGTCGATACCTACTGATATATGAGGCAAATTATGATAATTTAACAGTAAGCAAAGGTTGATAAACTCAGACTTCGTTTTTGAACTTTTCGGCTTATGTGAAATTACCAAAATACCCCTACGGGGCATAGTTTGGTTATAAATGATATATTTCACATATATGCTTTAGCCTACTGTTATAACTCATCAAATTGAGTATGTTTGCTGTTTACATCATACCTGTAACTCAGTTAAACAATTAAACCCTTTTACAACCTTTAAAATGACCAAACTACCCCTACGGGGCATAGTTTGTGTTTAATTTCATTTCGGGCATAATGAAAGACATCCTACTGATGTCACAACATATTTGAAGCATATTAACTTAGGAAACCTGTATATGGCTCTTACGGATACCCGTTACGCTTATTTCGCGTTCGGTTCGGTCTATGTAACAAGTTTACATAAATTAGCCGAAACGGGTCAAACCTTATCGGTTTAATCTCAAAATCCAGAATGTGCATGAAGGACCCATATTAAACAAGTCTCTGAACTTGTCGGGTCTAAATCACATTCTATCCGGTCTTCGCTTAATCGTGCGTACGAACCGTATCTTTGAAACTAGCCGGTCTAAGCTTAAGCTTAATAAAAGACCCGTTAGTATTCTAATAGGTTATATTAAACCTTCGTTCCAGATTAGGAGAACCAGTAAAAGCTACGTGCATTTTGCTTATTGTGATTTATACTTTGCATCAGGTAAATACTTTTAACTTATTTTCCCTATACGGGCTTGGGTTACGGTACATAGCGTACCGCTTGATCGGGCATCAAATCTTCCATCATTGGGTGGTTAATTGAATAATTTGATCGGCTCGTTTTAAACAGATTTGTTTACTTTAAAGCCTTTGGGGGGTTAATGACCATGTCCCGGATATCCTTGGCATTATCTTACGAGATGGCCACAACCTGAGCACGGGGTGTAGGCGTACACCTGTCGGTGTATAACTCATTATTGTGGTGTGTCTATTGATCTTTAACCCGGATACATTCCGGGCTACTGAACGCATAAGTAACATGTAAATCGTTCACAAGATTATAATATTAAATAATTCTCCCAAGTTAATAAAAATGTTTATGCCATGTGCATCCAAACCAATTTTCAATCATTCTATAAAATGAGTCAGTTGAATGTATTTACCAGTGTAAACTGACGTATTTTCCCAAAAAGATTAAATGCAGGTACTAGGCGAAATAGGCTGGGATTCTCCTAAGCATCACTAGAAGTCTCGCAAGCTTTAGATGCCGAAGTCTGTTGAACCATTAAACAATGTTTTTAATTCGATCCTACTGTGGATAAACACCGGATAATTGTGACTTTGTTTACAATAAATAAATTCGGTTGTATCTTATTTTAAATTTGCTTCCGCTGTGCATTATTATATTGTGTTGTTTGACTATTACGTTGCCAACCACGTCACGATACTCCCCCACCGGGCCCACCGGTGACACGTGGAAATCGGGGTGTGATAGGTTGGTATCAGAGCCAACACTGAGTGAATTAAACACTAGCCTTAGTGTTTAATCTCAGTTACACAATTGCACATATCTAAACCTTCTGAGTCTAGACTTAACTTAGGAATATTCTCAATCCTAATCTAGAAATTTTTACTTCCAAATTTTTGTTGGATACGTCGCCAAGCGAAGAAGCTGTAATAGGAGTTCTCCACACCCGGAGCCCTGAGATGCTGAGCTTCATACCGCGGCTAGAATGAAACGAGCATCCAAGGAGAAAGCGTTCAGAAATAAAATGAAGAAGAAACTCCTTTTACTGAAGATCGTTTCCTTATTAGTCCTTATAAGGACATAATTATCTTTCAGTCCCTCTAAGGACACATTATTCCTTTTAAGTCCCGCTTAGAGCAACTTTATACTTTTATTTCTATATAGTGGAATGATTAAGTTTAAACTTTCATTCTAAATAAGGAATATTAAATAAATGTAAAGTAACATTTCTTTTATAAGATCTACCATTATTATAAAATGGCAAAGTCTAAAAAGGACAAGACCTAGCCACGTGTCAATTTAAGACCGGGCCAAGATGGTAGTTCCATAATTAGATTTAGATCCATATTAACATCTCAATTTAAAATTGTTCTGCGTTAATTATTAATTAAGAATCTTAAGTGTGAAACCTAGCCTACGGGTCAATTTTACGACCGGGCCAAGATGGTAAGACCTGTTTTAAAAGATTCAAATCTCTGTTAACATCTTAAAACATGTTAACACTCCTGACAGACGTGATTCATTAAAAATCACACACGTCATGTTGAAATAGGGTTCTTCAAAAGACTCCTAACCCAGTTTAATGATCTCTGAATCCTGGGTTTACATCATTAATTAAGATGATCATATTTTAAACCATACGTGGTAACATAATGCCTACGGGCCCTACTCATTTCCATATGAGCCAAAAGACAGTGGTAGCGATGACTCCCTGTCTGATAAAGGTAATGAACTAGGTTCAAACCTCAAATGCTCTGATTCTCTGAAATCCTAGCATATAATTTATAATTGTCCTTATGACTAGGCCTATAGTGCCAATATACTTTCATGCTTTGATTCTCTGAAATCATAGCTTAAAAATTTATAAATGTCCTGGTGACTAGGCCTATTGCGCCAAGATACTATCATGCTTTGATTCTTTGAAATCATAAGCTTATAATTTATAAATGTCCATGTGACCAGGCCATTGGGTGCCACTGATAAAACTGTTAATGTTTTATAATTAGGATAAATTATAATAGAAATCCTAAATAAATATATGATTAATAAATTAACCAAATATGGTCTCTGTTTACCATGGTTAATGAATTTCCCTAAGGGCAATTCTGTAATAAACATCCCTTAGAAGGAAGTGCCTACGGGCTACGGTTAATGTCCTCTGAGACTAAAGACAGTGGTAGCCTACAACTCCCTGTCAAGAAAAAAGGTAATGAACTTTGATTCAAACCTTAACGCCTCGATTCTCCGAAATCATGGCTTATAAATTTAACTCGTCTACGCGACTAGGCCATTTGTGCTATTATTAACTTATGAATTAGGATTTATGATAAAAAAAAAATCCTGAAAAAAAAAATTAAATAAATAAATAAATAAATAAAAATAAATAAATATCCTTCCTTCCCTGTCAATATGCAGTTTAAAAGGAAATCTTAAAGGTGAAACCTAGCCTACGCGACCAAGATGGTGAAACCTACTCAAGGGATTCAGATCCTTGTTAACACTTAGAAATGTGTTAGCGCTCTTGACAAATGTGACTCGAGAAAATCACAACAGTCATCCTTATATTGGATTCTTCCAATTCCCAAATCTAGCCTAATGATCTAGGAATCATGGCTTATATCATCCTATAAGATGATCATATTATAAACATCCGTTAGTGATGAAGTGCCTACGGACTAAACTTGTTGTCCGATAAGACAACGACAGTGGTAGTCTTTGACCTCCTGTCTAAAATGTTGGACTATGTCCAAACATAATAGTCTATATGATCAATGCGATCATGACTAATATCATCTAGTACGATGATCATATTATTTAACATCCTTTAGGGATGTCTTGCCTACGGGCTATAATATATTGTCCATTTGAGACATTGACATTGTTATCTTTATGATTCCTTGTCTAAGGTGGTGAGCTATGCTCAAGCCAAATAGTCAATATGATTAATGTAATCATGACTTATAGCATCTAATAGGATGAACCAATTATAAACATCCATGAGTGATGTTTTCGCCTATGGGCCAAATTATACTGTCCATGTGTGACAAAGACATTGTGATCTTTACGATTCCCTGTCCGAGGTGGTGAGCTATGCTCAAGCCTAATAGTTCATATGATCAATACGATCATGACAAAAATCATCAATACGATGATTAAAAATTTTAACATCCGTAATGATGTTTTGCCTAAGGGCTATATTATATCGTCCAACTGAGACAAGGCAATTGTAATCTTTTGTGATTCTTTGCCAAGGGGGTGAGCTATACTCAATTCCCATAGTCTATACTATCAGTGCGATCCTGACTAGTATCCTCAGTATGATAATCATAATATTAACACCCATCGTGATGAAATGCCTACGGGCTAAACTTTATTCTAGTGTCGGTTAGACAAAGATAGTAGTGATCTTTATGATCCCCTGTTCAAAATGGTGTGATTATACCCAAACCTAATAGTCAATATGATCGATGTGATCATGACTAATATCATTAGATACGATGGTTAAATATAAACATCCATCAGTGATGTTGATTGGCTTATTTTTCTGCCAAAAGAATCGTCTTTCAAGACGATGACAGTAGCAGTCTATGACTCTCTGTCCAAAGGTGAAGAACCACGTTCAAACCTTGAAGTCCTAATCTAATACGATTGCGGCTTATAAATTAAGGTCCTTGAAAAATAGACCATCGAGTTATGTTTTAAAGTCATTCAGGACAAGCCTATGTGCTATAATTGGTCATTCGTGACAAGTTAACATATTAAATGTTAGCATTTCTGGTGACATGCCTTTGTACCAAATTTGATGAATGTCCTTATAACAAGGCCGTTTGTGCCATATCTAAATGTCATCACGACAAGGCCTTCGCGCCATATGATTACTTATGTCCTTCATGACTGTGCTTTATGCCATGTTTTTCTACGTCCCTCGAGACAGGCTTCTATGCCATATATGTATATATATATATATAATAAAAGCCTTTGAGCTATTTATAATCGTCCTAGTGACAAAGACAGTTGTGACATTATGGTCCCCTGTCAAGCAGGTATTGGACTCACTCCAAACTTTGCATGCCATTGATGGTCCCGTTGTGACCTAGGCTAAATATAATGGGAATACGTTCAAATAACATTCACTATGAATGTTCGGAACAGAATAGCCCATACGGTTTATGAATGCCGTGGCTAACCTAAGTCAGGTCATCAGGATGATGACTAATAATGGTTAAATCTTAGTGATTGGTACCAAGTTTCGAGTATGGAAAACTCGGATGAGGTAGACGAAAGTCGCAATGCTAATAAGGCGACGAAAGTTAATAAAACTACAAACGTAAACCTCAATAGTAATGGAGTTAATCTTCAAGCTGTGGTTGACGCAGCAGTAGAAAGGACCATGGAAAGATCATGAAATAATCTAAAGAGCCGAATGCTCCTCGCTCTGAATTTCATTTAAAAACCATGTTCAATTACTCATGAGAAGAGGTTTTGTTCACACTTCGTATATGAAGGATGAACCAAAAGAAGGAGAATAACTCCCAGAAATCTGAGAAAGAGAGCAAGTACAGGCTTAATATAAAGCAACGAAAGTTCGGTAAGAAGCCGGTATACCTCTGAGACTGCTTCAGCATTAATAGATGGATGTTTTATATCCATTAGGAATCATTTTTGATGTCCTAGTTCCGTTAAATACAAGGACTCAATTTAGTGATAAAATCAAGCCCATATTGTGGGTAATAAGAAGAAATTAATTATCAAGACTCCTTATGAGACAACTCTCATAATTACACGTATCCGTACGATTAATTAATATTAAACACAAAAAAATGGTGGAACTGGCCGTCCCCGGAATCGAACCTGGGTCTAGGCCGGCCGCACCCTTTCGCGCGCCTAGCCAACTGGGCTAGGTGCCTAGTTTGTGAAACTTCCATTATTAAATAAATATAAGCACTTGTACAATAAACTTCCTTATCATTTATCAAGGATAATTTCTGCTAAGTGTCCTGTTTTTAATACAGGCAATAATAAATCTTCATGAACCATAAACTTAGCAAAATTTTTATTATCATCCACAAGGTATAACTACCAAGGAAACCATAGTAACCGATTCTTATGGATCGGCAAGGAGTTCTTCCGAAAATCTAAGAGCACTCTTTCTTAGCATAGAGTACGACAACATATGTTATTTTAATTATTTTCTCATTGTTTTCTATCCTGCGAATGCCAAACTATGTTTGATAAAAGTGTCATATGAGGATTGGCGTATCCTAGTGTGTCCCATAGATTATTTCCATGTCTGATCAGCATGGAGGTTTAATACATGGAACCCCTGAGATATCCCAATGATCATATTGTACTAAAGTCGACTAGTAGTATTCAAAGAAGATATCCAAAAAAAAAAAAATGGAAATTTTTTTCTTCCAAGTAAATGTTCCCGATTAAGGAATTCGTGGACTTATAACATAAAGGTGTCACTCATTTGACACGAACAATGATGGATGAACTGGAGCCTGAGATATGGAAAATCTCTATAGCCTCCTTGTATCTTAATTATCTTCTCAAAAGTTTCCCCTGCTTACCTCCTGGAAGACGGGTAGAGCTAAGATTAACATCCCGCTGTGGACTGGAGTATTATGAAAACTCCATATTGATTATGGAAAAATCGAAACCTTGATTTAGTAGGTTTTAAAGCATAGGCACATAAAGCCTGACTCAATCTTCTGAGAGTTTGATATTTGTAAATAAGAAAGACGGTTCATATTGCTTACGTATTAAGTGCCGCAACCCTAATTAGGCAACGATTAAGAATTTGCCATCAGCTACCCAGGATCTAAGGGCAAATTATTGGTGGATAGGCTTGAAAAGTCTGTAGCCACCCATGTGGCTAAATGCTTGACATGTGCGCAAGTCAAAGCCGAGCATCAAAAGCCGTCAGGCTTGCTACAACAGCCTGAACTTCCTACGTGGAAGTAGGGAAATGGTAACTATGGATTTTATTACCAAGTTACCCAAGAAAAGGAAAGGAAATGATACGTTATGAGTTATAGTTGATGGACTGACTAAGTCAGCTCATTTTCTACCCATCAAGGAGACTTATAGCTCCGACAGGTTAGCCCAGTTATACGTTGATAAGATTGTAGCCTTACATGGCATACATGTAGCTATTATCTCTGATAGAGATACTAGGTACACGTCACACTTTTGGAAGAATTTCCAACAATCTTTGGGCACACGTTTGAACTTTAGTACGGATTACCATCCTCAGACAGGCGGTCAGAGTGAGCGTACTATTCAAACGTTAGAAGGCATGCTACGTGCATGTGCGATTGACTTGGGTGGTAGTTGGGATAAGCACATACCCTTAGTCGAATTCTCCTACAACAATAGCTACCACACCAGCATTAAGGCTGCGCCTTTTTAGGCATAATGCGGTAGAAAGTGTAGATCGCCTAGTTGTTGGGCGGAAGTTGGAGATGTCCAGTTATCAGGACCAGAGATAGTGTTCGAAACAACGGACAAGATTGTCCAGATTCGTGACCGTCTCAAAGCTGCCCGCGATAGGCAGAAGAGTTACGCTGATCCAAAGCGTAAGGATTTTCACTTCGAAGTAGGTGACAAAGTCCTACTTAAAGTGTCACCCTGGAAGGGAGTGATGCGGTTAGGTAAGAAAGGCAAGCTAAGCCCGAGATACATAGGACCTTCCGAGGTTATCAAACGTGTCGGGTCAGTTGCCTATAAGTTAAACTTACCGGGAGAGCTCAGTGGAATTCACAATGTGTCCCACATCTGCAATCTGAAAAAGTGTTTCGCTAACGAATCACTGGTCATACCACATACAGATGAGCATATAGACGAGAGCTTAAAAATTTGTTGAAAAACCTATGTCGATTGAAGATCGACAGGTAAAGAAGCTTCGAAGAAAGCATGTACCTATTGTAAAGGTCAAATGGGATGCCCGAAGAGGTCCCGAATTCACGTGAGAGGGTGAATCCACGATGGGAGAAAAGTACCCTCACTTATTTCAATAAATCTCGGGTCGAGATTTATTTAAGGGGGTGAGGATGTAACACCTCGAAAATTCACGTCCTATAATGTGTTGACACGTGTCATAAAGTTTGAACGTGTGAAAGAATGTTATAAAAGGACTAGAGTTGACAAACATGGAAAGTATGTGATTATACGGACTCTAAGTGTCAACAGTGAATAAATATACTTCATAATAACCCTACATGATGTTTATAACATCAAACGAATAAATCATGGATCATACGAAGCTAAAAGTGAGAGATTACAAACTACAGGGGTTAAATGTGTCAACATGTTAAAGATATACCTCTGAGTGACCTTTTAACGAACCCGAAGCTTTGTAAATGTAAATTATGCTCACTAGAATGCGCGATATAAATTTCATAAAGTTTCGTTATCGTATGAGAAAGTTATGATCAAATTCGTGTGCGAGGGGTTAAAGTGTTAACATTGAAAGTTAAGACTTTTCGGGTTCACCGGAAGTGTTCAGGGACTTGGCAAAATGGGTATAAGTCCTAAAGCCCTTGTGGGTAAATATATGGGGGTCAAAATGCAAGAAATAACCCTAATTACCCCTTCGTGAAGCCAAAGGTCAACCTGGAAAACAAATAAAATCAAAATTCTGATTTCGCTTGGCCAAGCGGCCCGCGTGGGACTTATCAAACTTTGAGGCGGGCCGCGTGGGAGGCCCAGATGCAGAAAGAACTTGCTGTTGCCTGTTTTACGCGAATCTGACCCACTTGGCCGGTTTTTCTGCACTTTGGACGACCCCTACACTACCCTAAGACACTAGAGACACATGTTGGATGGTTGTGGTCGATCATAGGGCTATGTGTCAAGCTCTTGTGGTGAAAATTTCACTATATAAAGGCCATGACTTTCAATTCATTCCACACACCATTTCCTGCATTCTTGGATCAATTCTGGAGCTCTCAAGGAGGTCCAACTGATCATAAGTCGTGCATAGGACTCTTGTAAGTCTGCTAGTCCTTCTTTAGTTGAGTTTAGCTTGTTTAATTAGCTAAAAGTCAAACCGTCGTAATTACGGTTTGACTTCGAGATTAGTCAATAATGGCTCAGGCATATCTCTAATTAAAAGTAGTTATGAGTTGGTATTTATGTGGGTAATAAAACCTCAAAAGGGTTTCCCCTGATCACCACTCTAACCAGGTCAAAAGTCGGGTCAAACCTTTAAGTAAAAAGTCAACAGGATGCTTAAAATGTCATTTATGCATAATTAGCTATCTAGAACATATATAACCTGTTTGATCATTGTTATAACTTAGTAATAAGTGTAAGAACATGTCCAAACATGTTCAACCCGACTATTTCCTGTTTAGACCCGGTTCGGAACCGAAAGTCGCATAGTTTGACTTTCACCTTGACTTTCAGTTCTGACCCGTATAGGCATGTTTTAGAAATGCCTCAGAGCTTAAATTGGATTAGGTTACATGTTAGAATAACCCTCTGTGATTACACACCTTGGTTCATTAGTTATCCAATTAATATGCACGTTTCCGTTAATTGCTCATATGTTGACCGTTATGCCCTTATTACCTTAAAACATGATTTATGAAAATGTAAAAGTGTAGAAACCTTAAATACTGATATCTAAACTTGTATGCAAAGTTTGACATCAATTTGACCTATAGGTTAAGAGTTATGCTCAATATCGCAAATTTAAAGCTTTATGTTAATTAAACGGCATAATTAGCGTATAGCCTAGTTAAGCCTACTTTTTGATATCAAATCTTTTACCCACTGATGTAATATATTATTTTGGGATTTTTAAAGATTTTTAATTAATTTTAGGCTGAGCATAACTAGTAGTCGAAGGCTTAATCCGGTAATTGTCGGTTTTGCCCTTACGGGCCATAAAATGAGTTTTACACATCTAAACGATTCCAAACCTTTTGCTACTGATTAGTTATGATAAATAAATTATATTAAGCCTTCTGGAAATATAAAAATATCAGATTTAGGTATAGAACCCGGAAATGGCCTTTAATCGCCATAATTAGCGTTTTTAGCGCATAGTATGTCTTAGAATCATATTGGACATACCCGGGTCGATACCTACTGATATATGAGGCAAATTATGATAATTTAACAGTAAGCAAAGGTTGATAAACTCAGACTTCGTTTTTGAACTTTTCGGCTTATGTGAAATTACCAAAATACCCCTACGGGGCATAGTTTGGTTATAAATGATATATTTCACATATATGCTTTAGCCTACTGTTATAACTCATCAAATTGAGTATGTTTGCTGTTTACATCATACCTGTAACTCAGTTAAACAATTAAACCCTTTTACAACCTTTAAAATGACCAAACTACCCCTACGGGGCATAGTTTGTGTTTAATTTCATTTCGGGCATAATGAAAGACATCCTACTGATGTCACAACATATTTGAAGCATATTAACTTAGGAAACCTGTATATGGCTCTTACGGATACCCGTTACGCTTATTTCGCGTTCGGTTCGGTCTATGTAACAAGTTTACATAAATTAGCCGAAACGGGTCAAACCTTATCGGTTTAATCTCAAAATCCAGAATGTGCATGAAGGACCCATATTAAACAAGTCTCTGAACTTGTCGGGTCTAAATCACATTCTATCCGGTCTTCGCTTAATCGTGCGTACGAACCGTATCTTTGAAACTAGCCGGTCTAAGCTTAAGCTTAATAAAAGACCCGTTAGTATTCTAATAGGTTATATTAAACCTTCGTTCCAGATTAGGAGAACCAGTAAAAGCTACGTGCATTTTGCTTATTGTGATTTATACTTTGCATCAGGTAAATACTTTTAACTTATTTTCCCTATACGGGCTTGGGTTACGGTACATAGCGTACCGCTTGATCGGGCATCAAATCTTCCATCATTGGGTGGTTAATTGAATAATTTGATCGGCTTGTTTTAAACAGATTTGTTTACTTTAAAGCCCTTTGGGGGGTTAATGACCATGTCCCGGATATCCTTGGCATTATCTTACGAGATGGCCACAACCTGAGCACGGGGTGTAGGCGTACACCTGTCGGTGTATAACTCATTATTGTGGTGTGTCTATTGATCTTTAACCCGGATACATTCCGGGCTACTGAACGCATAAGTAACATGTAAATCGTTCACAAGATTATAATATTAAATAATTCTCCCAAGTTAATAAAAATGTTTATGCCAGGTGCATCCAAACCAATTTTCAATCATTCTATAAAATGAGTCAGTTGAATGTATTTACCAGTGTAAACTGACGTATTTTCCCAAAAAGATTAAATGCAGGTACTAGGCGAAATAGGCTGGGATTCTCCTAAGCATCACTAGAAGTCTCGCAAGCTTTAGATGCCGAAGTCTGTTGAACCATTAAACAATGTTTTTAATTCGATCCTACTGTGGATAAACACCGGATAATTGTGACTTTGTTTACAATAAATAAATTCGGTTGTATCTTATTTTAAATTTGCTTCCGCTGTGCATTATTATATTGTGTTGTTTGACTATTACGTTGCCAACCACGTCACGATACTCCCCCACCGGGCCCACCGGTGACACGTGGAAATCGGGGTGTGACAGGTTGGTATCAGAGCCAACACTGAGTGAATTAAACACTAGCCTTAGTGTTTAATCTCAGTTACACAATTGCACATATCTAAACCTTCTGAGTCTAGACTTAACTTAGGAATATTCTCAATCCTAATCTAGAAATTTTTACTTCCAAATTTTTGTTGGATACGTCGCCAAGCGAAGAAGCTGTAATAGGAGTTCTCCACACCCGGAGCCCTGAGATGCTGAGCTTCGTACCGCGGCTAGAATGAAACGAGCATCCAAGGAGAAAGCGTTCAGAAATAAAATGAAGAAGAAACTCCTTTTACTGAAGATCGTTTCCTTATTAGTCCTTATAAGGACATAATTATCTTTCAGTCCCTCTAAGGACACATTATTTCTTTTAAGTCCCGCTTAGGGCAACTTTATACTTTTATTTCTATATAGTGGAATGATTAAGTTTAAACTTTCATTCTAAATAAGTAATATTAAATAAATGTAAAGTAACATTTCTTTTATAAGATCTACCATTATTATAAAATGGCAAAGTCTAAAAAGGACAAGACCTAGCCACGTGTCAATTTAAGACCGGGCCAAGATGGTAGTTCCATAATTAGATTTAGATCCATATTAACATCTCAATTTAAAATTGTTCTGCGTTAATTATTAATTAAGAATCTTAAGTGTGAAACCTAGCCTACGGGTCAATTTTACGACCGGGCCAAGATGGTAAGACCTGTTTTAAAAGATTCAAATCTCTGTTAACATCTTAAAACATGTTAACACTCCTGGCAGACGTGATTCATTAAAAATCACACACGTCATGTTGAAATAGGGTTCTTCAAAAGACTCCTAACCCAGTTTAATGATCTCTGAATCCTGGGTTTACATCATTAATTAAGATGATCATATTTTAAACCATACGTGGTAACATAATGCCTACGGGCCCTACTCATTTCCATATGAGCCAAAAGACAGTGGTAGCGATGACTCCCTGTCTGATAAAGGTAATGAACTAGGTTCAAACCTCAAATGCTCTGATTCTCTGAAATCCTAGCATATAATTTATAATTGTCCTTATGACTAGGCCTATAGTGCCAATATACTTTCATGCTTTGATTCTCTGAAATCATAGCTTAAAAATTTATAAATGTCCTGGTGACTAGGCCTATTGCGCCAAGATACTATCATGCTTTGATTCTTTGAAATCATAAGCTTATAATTTATAAATGTCCATGTGACCAGGCCATTGGGTGCCACTGATAAAACTGTTAATGTTTTATAATTAGGATAAATTATAATAGAAATCCTAAATAAATATATGATTAATAAATTAACCAAATATGGTCTCTGTTTACCATGGTTAATGAATTTCCCTAAGGGCAATTCTGTAATAAACATCCCTTAGAAGGAAGTGCCTACGGGCTACGGTTAATGTCCTCTGAGACTAAAGACAGTGGTAGCCTACAACTCCCTGTCAAGAAAAAAGGTAATGAACTTTGATTCAAACCTTAACGCCTCGATTCTCCGAAATCATGGCTTATAAATTTAACTCGTCTACGCGACTAGGCCATTTGTGCTATTATTAACTTATGAATTAGGATTTATGATAAAAAAAAAATCCTGAAAAAAAAAAAATTAAATAAATAAATAAATAAATAAAAATAAATAAATATCCTTCCTTCCCTGTCAATATGCAGTTTAAAAGGAAATCTTAAAGGTGAAACCTAGCCTACGCGACCAAGATGGTGAAACCTACTCAAGGGATTCAGATCCTTGTTAACACTTAGAAATGTGTTAGCGCTCTTGACAAATGTGACTCGAGAAAATCACAACAGTCATCCTTATATTGGATTCTTCCAATTCCCAAATCTAGCCTAATGATCTAGGAATCATGGCTTATATCATCCTATAAGATGATCATATTATAAACATCCGTTAGTGATGAAGTGCCTACGGACTAAACTTGTTGTCCGATAAGACAACGACAGTGGTAGTCTTTGACCTCCTGTCTAAAATGTTGGACTATGTCCAAACATAATAGTCTATATGATCAGTGCGATCATGACTAATATCATCTAGTACGATGATCATATTATTTAACATCCTTTAGGGATGTCTTGCCTACGGGCTATAATATATTGTCCATTTGAGACATTGACATTGTTATCTTTATGATTCCTTGTCTAAGGTGGTGAGCTATGCTCAAGCCAAATAGTCAATATGATTAATGTAATCATGACTTATAGCATCTAATAGGATGAACCAATTATAAACATCCATGAGTGATGTTTTCGCCTATGGGCCAAATTATACTGTCCATGTGTGACAAAGACATTGTGATCTTTACGATTCCCTGTCCGAGGTGGTGAGCTATGCTCAAGCCTAATAGTTCATATGATCAATACGATCATGACAAAAATCATCAATACGATGATTAAAAATTTTAACATCCGTAATGATGTTTTGCCTAAGGGCTATATTATATCGTCCAACTGAGACAAGGCAATTGTAATCTTTTGTGATTCTTTGCCAAGGGGGTGAGCTATACTCAATTCCCATAGTCTATACTATCAGTGCGATCCTGACTAGTATCCTCAGTATGATAATCATAATATTAACACCCATCGTGATGAAATGCCTACGGGCTAAACTTTATTCTAGTGTCGGTTAGACAAAGATAGTAGTGATCTTTATGATCCCCTGTTCAAAATGGTGTGATTATACCCAAACCTAATAGTCAATATGATCGATGTGATCATGACTAATATCATTAGATACGATGGTTAAATATAAACATCCATCAGTGATGTTGATTGGCTTATTTTTCTGCCAAAAGAATCGTCTTTCAAGACGATGACAGTAGCAGTCTATGACTCTCTGTCCAAAGGTGAAGAACCACGTTCAAACCTTGAAGTCCTAATCTAATACGATTGCGGCTTATAAATTAAGGTCCTTGAAAAATAGACCATCGAGTTATGTTTTAAAGTCATTCAGGACAAGCCTATGTGCTATAATTGGTCATTCGTGACAAGTTAACATATTAAATGTTAGCATTTCTGGTGACATGCCTTTGTACCAAATTTGATGAATGTCCTTATAACAAGGCCGTTTGTGCCATATCTAAATGTCATCACGACAAGGCCTTCGCGCCATATGATTACTTATGTCCTTCATGACTGTGCTTTATGCCATGTTTTTCTACGTCCCTCGAGACAGGCTTCTATGCCATATATGTATATATATATATATAATAAAAGCCTTTGAGCTATTTATAATCGTCCTAGTGACAAAGACAGTTGTGACATTATGGTCCCCTGTCAAGCAGGTATTGGACTCACTCCAAACTTTGCATGCCATTGATGGTCCCGTTGTGACCTAGGCTAAATATAATGGGAATACGTTCAAATAACATTCACTATGAATGTTCGGAACAGAATAGCCCATACGGTTTATGAATGCCGTGGCTAACCTAAGTCAGGTCATCAGGATGATGACTAATAATGGTTAAATCTTAGTGATTGGTACCAAGTTTCGAGTATGGAAAACTCGGATGAGGTAGACGAAAGTCGCAATGCTAATAAGGCGACGAAAGTTAATAAAACTACAAACGTAAACCTCAATAGTAATGGAGTTAATCTTCAAGCTGTGGTTGACGCAGCAGTAGAAAGGACCATGGAAAGATCATGAAATAATCTAAAGAGCCGAATGCTCCTCGCTCTGAATTTCATTTAAAAACCATGTTCAATTACTCATGAGAAGAGGTTTTGTTCACACTTCGTATATGAAGGATGAACCAAAAGAAGGAGAATAACTCCCAGAAATCTGAGAAAGAGAGCAAGTACAGGCTTAATATAAAGCAACGAAAGTTCGGTAAGAAGCCGGTATACCTCTGAGACTGCTTCAGCATTAATAGATGGATGTTTTATATCCATTAGGAATCATTTTTGATGTCCTAGTTCCGTTAAATACAAGGACTCAATTTAGTGATAAAATCAAGCCCATATTGTGGGTAATAAGAAGAAATTAATTATCAAGACTCCTTATGAGACAACTCTCATAATTACACGTATCCGTACGATTAATTAATATTAAACACAAAAAAATGGTGGAACTGGCCGTCCCCGGAATCGAACCTGGGTCTAGGCCGGCCGCACCCTTTCGCGCGCCTAGCCAACTGGGCTAGGTGCCTAGTTTGTGAAACTTCCATTATTAAATAAATATAAGCACTTGTACAATAAACTTCCTTATCATTTATCAAGGATAATTTCTGCTAAGTGTCCTGTTTTTAATACAGGCAATAATAAATCTTCATGAACCATAAACTTAGCAAAATTTTTATTATCATCCACAAGGTATAACTACCAAGGAAACCATAGTAACCGATTCTTATGGATCGGCAAGGAGTTCTTCCGAAAATCTAAGAGCACTCTTTCTTAGCATAGAGTACGACAACATATGTTATTTTAATTATTTTCTCATTGTTTTCTATCCTGCGAATGCCAAACTATGTTTGATAAAAGTGTCATATGAGGATTGGCGTATCCTAGTGTGTCCCATAGATTATTTCCATGTCTGATCAGCATGGAGGTTTAATACATGGAACCCCTGAGATATCCCAATGATCATATTGTACTAAAGTCGACTAGTAGTATTCAAAGAAGATATCCAAAAAAAAAAAATGGAAATTTTTTTCTTCCAAGTAAATGTTCCCGATTAAGGAATTCGTGGACTTATAACATAAAGGTGTCACTCATTTGACACGAACAATGATGGATGAACTGGAGCCTGAGATATGGAAAATCTCTATAGCCTCCTTGTATCTTAATTATCTTCTCAAAAGTTTCCCCTGCTTACCTCCTGGAAGACGGGTAGAGCTAAGATTAACATCCCGCTGTGGACTGGAGTATTATGAAAACTCCATATTGATTATGGAAAAATCGAAACCTTGATTTAGTAGGTTTTAAAGCATAGGCACATAAAGCCTGACTCAATCTTCTGAGAGTTTGATATTTGTAAATAAGAAAGACGGTTCATATTGCTTACGTATTAAGTGCCGCAACCCTAATTAGGCAACGATTAAGAATTTGCCATCAGCTACCCAGGATCTAAGGGCAAATTATTGGTGGATAGGCTTGAAAAGTCTGTAGCCACCCATGTGGCTAAATGCTTGACATGTGCGCAAGTCAAAGCCGAGCATCAAAAGCCGTCAGGCTTGCTACAACAGCCTGAACTTCCTACGTGGAAGTAGGGAAATGGTAACTATGGATTTTATTACCAAGTTACCCAAGAAAAGGAAAGGAAATGATACGTTATGAGTTATAGTTGATGGACTGACTAAGTCAGCTCATTTTCTACCCATCAAGGAGACTTATAGCTCCGACAGGTTAGCCCAGTTATACGTTGATAAGATTGTAGCCTTACATGGCATACATGTAGCTATTATCTCTGATAGAGATACTAGGTACACGTCACACTTTTGGAAGAATTTCCAACAATCTTTGGGCACACGTTTGAACTTTAGTACGGATTACCATCCTCAGACAGGCGGTCAGAGTGAGCGTACTATTCAAACGTTAGAAGGCATGCTACGTGCATGTGCGATTGACTTGGGTGGTAGTTGGGATAAGCACATACCCTTAGTCGAATTCTCCTACAACAATAGCTACCACACCAGCATTAAGGCTGCGCCTTTTTAGGCATAATGCGGTAGAAAGTGTAGATCGCCTAGTTGTTGGGCGGAAGTTGGAGATGTCCAGTTATCAGGACCAGAGATAGTGTTCGAAACAACGGACAAGATTGTCCAGATTCGTGACCGTCTCAAAGCTGCCCGCGATAGGCAGAAGAGTTACGCTGATCCAAAGCGTAAGGATTTTCACTTCGAAGTAGGTGACAAAGTCCTACTTAAAGTGTCACCCTGGAAGGGAGTGATGCGGTTAGGTAAGAAAGGCAAGCTAAGCCCGAGATACATAGGACCTTCCGAGGTTATCAAACGTGTCGGGTCAGTTGCCTATAAGTTAAACTTACCGGGAGAGCTCAGTGGAATTCACAATGTGTCCCACATCTGCAATCTGAAAAAGTGTTTCGCTAACGAATCACTGGTCATACCACATACAGATGTGCATATAGACGAGAGCTTAAAAATTTGTTGAAAAACCTATGTCGATTGAAGATCGACAGGTAAAGAAGCTTCGAAGAAAGCATGTACCTATTGTAAAGGTCAAATGGGATGCCCGAAGAGGTCCCGAATTCACGTGAGAGGGTGAATCCACGATGGGAGAAAAGTACCCTCACTTATTTCAATAAATCTCGGGTCGAGATTTATTTAAGGGGGTGAGGATGTAACACCTCGAAAATTCACGTCCTATAATGTGTTGACACGTGTCATAAAGTTTGAACGTGTGAAAGAATGTTATAAAAGGACTAGAGTTGACAAACATGGAAAGTATGTGATTATACGGACTCTAAGTGTCAACAGTGAATAAATATACTTCATAATAACCCTACATGATGTTTATAACATCAAACGAATAAATCATGGATCATACGAAGCTAAAAGTGAGAGATTACAAACTACAGGGGTTAAATGTGTCAACATGTTAAAGATATACCTCTGAGTGACCTTTTGACGAACCCGAAGCTTTGTAAATGTAAATTATGCTCACTAGAATGCGCGATATAAATTTCATAAAGTTTCGTTATCGTATGAGAAAGTTATGATCAAATTCGTGTGCGAGGGGTTAAAGTGTTAACATTGAAAGTTAAGACTTTTTGGGTTCACCGGAAGTGTTCAGGGACTTGGCAAAATGGGTATAAGTCCTAAAGCCCTTGTGGGTAAATATATGGGGGTCAAAATGCAAGAAATAACCCTAATTACCCCTTCGTGAAGCCAAAGGTCAACCTGGAAAACAAATAAAATCAAAATTCTGATTTCGCTTGGCCAAGCGGCCCGCGTGGGACTTATCAAACTTTGAGGCGGGCCGCGTGGGAGGCCCAGATGCAGAAAGAACTTGCTGTTGCCTGTTTTACGCGAATCTGACCCACTTGGCCGGTTTTTCTGCACTTTGGACGACCCCTACACTACCCTAAGACACTAGAGACACATGTTGGATGGTTGTGGTCGATCATAGGGCTATGTGTCAAGCTCTTGTGGTGAAAATTTCACTATATAAAGGCCATGACTTTCAATTCATTCCACACACCATTTCCTGCATTCTTGGATCAATTCTGGAGCTCTCAAGGAGGTCCAACTGATCATAAGTCGTGCATAGGACTCTTGTAAGTCTGCTAGTCCTTCTTTAGTTGAGTTTAGCTTGTTTAATTAGCTAAAAGTCAAACCGTCGTAATTACGGTTTGACTTCGAGATTAGTCAATAATGGCTCAGTCATATCTCTAATTAAAAGTAGTTATGAGTTGGTATTTATGTGGGTAATAAAACCTCAAAAGGGTTTCCCCTGATCACCACTCTAACCAGGTCAAAAGTCGGGTCAAACCTTTAAGTAAAAAGTCAACAGGATGCTTAAAATGTCATTTATGCATAATTAGCTATCTAGAACATATATAACCTGTTTGATCATTGTTATAACTTAGTAATAAGTGTAAGAACATGTCCAAACATGTTCAACCCGACTATTTCCTGTTTAGACCCGGTTCGGAACCGAAAGTCGCATAGTTTGACTTTCACCTTGACTTTCAGTTCTGACCCGTATAGGCATGTTTTAGAAATGCCTCAGAGCTTAAATTGGATTAGGTTACATGTTAGAATAACCCTCTGTGATTACACACCTTGGTTCATTAGTTATCCAATTAATATGCACGTTTCCGTTAATTGCTCATATGTTGACCGTTATGCCCTTATTACCTTAAAACATGATTTATGAAAATGTAAAAGTGTAGAAACCTTAAATACTGATATCTAAACTTGTATGCAAAGTTTGACATCAATTTGACCTATAGGTTAAGAGTTATGCTCAATATCGCAAATTTAAAGCTTTATGTTAATTAAACGGCATAATTAGCGTATAGCCTAGTTAAGCCTACTTTTTGATATCAAATCTTTTACCCACTGATGTAATATATTATTTTGGGATTTTTAAAGATTTTTAATTAATTTTAGGCTGAGCATAACTAGTAGTCGAAGGCTTAATCCGGTAATTGTCGGTTTTGCCCTTACGGGCCATAAAATGAGTTTTACACATCTAAACGATTCCAAACCTTTTGCTACTGATTAGTTATGATAAATAAATTATATTAAGCTTTCTGGAAATATAAAAATATCAGATTTAGGTATAGAACCCGGAAATGGCCTTTAATCGCCATAATTAGCGTTTTTAGCGCATAGTATGTCTTAGAATCATATTGGACATACCCGGGTCGATACCTACTGATATATGAGGCAAATTATGATAATTTAACAGTAAGCAAAGGTTGATAAACTCAGACTTCGTTTTTGAACTTTTCGGCTTATGTGAAATTACCAAAATACCCCTACGGGGCATAGTTTGGTTATAAATGATATATTTCACATATATGCTTTAGCCTACTGTTATAACTCATCAAATTGAGTATGTTTGCTGTTTACATCATACCTGTAACTCAGTTAAACAATTAAACCCTTTTACAACCTTTAAAATGACCAAACTACCCCTACGGGGCATAGTTTGTGTTTAATTTCATTTCGGGCATAATGAAAGACATCCTACTGATGTCACAACATATTTGAAGCATATTAACTTAGGAAACCTGTATATGGCTCTTACGGATACCCGTTACGCTTATTTCGCGTTCGGTTCGGTCTATGTAACAAGTTTACATAAATTAGCCGAAACGGGTCAAACCTTATCGGTTTAATCTCAAAATCCAGAATGTGCATGAAGGACCCATATTAAACAAGTCTCTGAACTTGTCGGGTCTAAATCACATTCTATCCGGTCTTCGCTTAATCGTGCGTACGAACCGTATCTTTGAAACTAGCCGGTCTAAGCTTAAGCTTAATAAAAGACCCGTTAGTATTCTAATAGGTTATATTAAACCTTCGTTCCAGATTAGGAGAACCAGTAAAAGCTACGTGCATTTTGCTTATTGTGATTTATACTTTGCATCAGGTAAATACTTTTAACTTATTTTCCCTATACGGGCTTGGGTTACGGTACATAGCGTACCGCTTGATCGGGCATCAAATCTTCCATCATTGGGTGGTTAATTGAATAATTTGATCGGCTCGTTTTAAACAGATTTGTTTACTTTAAAGCCTTTGGGGGGTTAATGACCATGTCCCGGATATCCTTGGCATTATCTTACGAGATGGCCACAACCTGAGCACGGGGTATAGGCGTACACCTGTCGGTGTATAACTCATTATTGTGGTGTGTCTATTGATCTTTAACCCGGATACATTCCGGGCTACTGAACGCATAAGTAACATGTAAATCATTCACAAGATTATAATATTAAATAATTCTCCCAAGTTAATAAAAATGTTTATGCCATGTGCATCCAAACCAATTTTCAATCATTCTATAAAATGAGTCAGTTTAATGTATTTACCAGTGTAAACTGACGTATTTTCCCAAAAAGATTAAATGCAGGTACTAGGCGAAATAGGCTGGGATTCTCCTAAGCATCACTAGAAGTCTCGCAAGCTTTAGATGCCGAAGTCTGTTGAACCATTAAACAATGTTTTTAATTCGATCCTACTGTGGATAAACACCGGATAATTGTGACTTTGTTTACAATAAATAAATTCGGTTGTATCTTATTTTAAATTTGCTTCCGCTGTGCATTATTATATTGTGTTGTTTGACTATTACGTTGCCAACCACGTCACAATACTCCCCCACCGGGCCCACCGGTGACACGTGGAAATCGGGGTGTGACAGTTTGGTACTGTAGTATTGGACCCACAAATACCTTATCAGGGGGACATCCAATCTAACAGTCATGCCAAGGCAATCCCAAAATCAGGAAGTACCAGTAGCCAGATAAAACAAATACACATGGTACAAGGAGGCCCTTCACGAAGGCCAAACAAACGACATCATGATCACCATTGGAGGGAACAGCAAGTCGTATTCCCTGTTGTTCCTGGAGGCCCTCAGGAAGAACGACCAGTAATTATTACTGGCATCTTCGGCCACTACCGAACGAATTATATGTTTATAGATCCAGGAAGCTCGATGGATATCATATACGAACAGTGCTTCAAGCAGCTCGATCCAGAAGACAAAGCACGTCTGGAATCGGTAGATTTCCCTCTCACCGGATTTTTCAATGAAGCTGTGTTCCCGTTACGGCAAATAGCATTCCCTGTGACTCTATCTGATGGCGAGCATTCGCGCACAGTCACAGTGAATTTCATGGTCATGCCAGCAACATCACGCCATGATGTGTTGCTCGGTAGAAGGTCACAAAGAGAATTCAGCATGATCACCTCTATTCCACACGCCGCATGTGGTTTTCCAACAGAAACTGGAGTTGCGATTCTATACTCAAGTAAGGAGGTCATGTACGTGGACGATGAACCACCAACAAAAATGGCCAAACCCTCAGCATCAAATGAGCCGGAGAAATGGGTTCTGAACGATGAGTATCCAGAACAGACCATCCTGTTAGGGCATGCCATTTCCCCGACAACACGAATACAATTAAAAGAATTGTTGTCCAATAATAAAGACATATTCGCTTGGTGCCCAGCAGACATGACTGGGGTTCCGCGCGATATAGCACAACATTGTCTGAACATCCGACCCTCAGCAGAACCTGTTGCACAGGGGAGGCGCAGCTTCAGCGATGAGAAAGTAAAAGCCATGGACGAGCAAGTAACAGAACTACTCAATGCCGGAATCTTGTGCGAAGTTCAATACCATACATGGGTCGCCAACCCAGTAATGGTCCAAAAACACAGCGGTGGATGGAGAATGTGTGTCGACTTCAAAGACCTGAATAAAGCATGCCCAAAAGATTGCTACGCGCTTCCGGAGAAAGACAAAAAAGTCGACTCTCTAGCATCATTCAGATGGAAGTGCTTTCTTGACTGTTACAAAGGTTATAATCAGGTCCAGATGAAAGAAGAAGACGAGGACAAGACTGCATTCCGCACAGATAAGGGCATCTTCTGTTACACAAAAATGCCCTTCGGCTTACGTAATGCAGGCGCAACTTACCAGCGCCTAATGGACACAGTCTTCAGAGGAGATATCGGCAAGACAGTCGAGGTATACATGGATGACCTCGTCATCATGAGCCACGAGGAAGAAACAATGCTCGCAAATATCCAGCGTACGTTCAATTCTTTGCGCAACGTGAACTTAAAGCTCAACCCAACAAAGTGTTCCTTCGGGATGGAAGAAGGAAAATTTTTGGGTTTCATAGTCACAAGAGATGGTTTTAAAGTAAACCCGGAGAAAGTGCAGGCAATCCAGTTAATGCCATCACCTGCAACAATAAAAGAAATGCAAAGGCTCGCTGGACGTCTAGCAGCCTTGAACAGATTTTTAGCAAATCATGCGGTAAAGTCTTACCCATTCATCAGCACATTGCGAAACAGCGCCAAGAAAACCCACTTCCAGTGGACACCCGAAGCGGAAGCAGCCTTCAAGCAAATGAAGGAATATTTAATTCAGTTACTAACGCTGACAGCGCCACGAGAAGAGGAACCACTGATCCTATATTTATCTGCTACAGAAGTAGCAGTAGGCGCGGTCTTAATGGTGGAGCGCGAAAACATTCAGACTCCAATATACTATATCAGCAAGATGCTCACTGGCCCAGAGACGCGCTACTCAATGATAGAAAAACTGGTCCTCGCGCTAGTACATGCATCAAGGCGCTTACGTCGGTATTTCTCTGGCCATGTCATCACAGTTCTCACTAATTACCACTTAGGTCAAATCCTATCCAAACCCGACGTTGCGGGAAGGTTGGCCAAGTGGGCTATTGAGCTAGGAAGATACAACATCCTATACAGACCTCGACCAGCGATCAAGGGGCAAGTCCTATCAGATTTTGCAACAGAAGTTCCTATCAACAAAGTCCATGAGTGCGAGGCAATCCAAAACCCTGTTTCTGTTTTCGACGATAGGGTCTGGACTCTGCACACAGATGGCGCTTCCAATGATGACGGAGCAGGCGCAGGACTCCGACTGGTCAGCCCAGACGATCATGAGCTTACATACGCCATACGCTTGGATTTTCGAAGCACGAACAACGAAGCCGAATACGAAGCGTTCCTAGCGGGCCTTCGCTTAGCACTCAAAATGGGGGCAAGAAACCTCGAAGCTAACGTTGATTCAAAGCTTGTGGCTGAACAAGTTAATGGGCATTACGATGCAAGAGGATAAGCTATGGCGTTGTACTTAGAACAAGTGCGAATGTTGATCAGTCAATTCCAAACATTCAAGGTCAACCATATAAACAGAAGTGAAAACAAACATGCGGATGCACTAAGTAAATTGGCTGCTACCAGCTTCAAACACTTAGCAAAAGAAGTGTGCATCGAGGTATTATCCAACCCCTCTGTTCCTCTCAAACAAGTCAACATTATAGAGATCAGCAATCCGTCATGGATGTCCCCGATTATCTTATACTTACAACACGGGAAACTCCCGGAAGAAAAAGCAGAAGCTAGAAAAATTCAAAACAAGGCAATAAACTATCAAATGGCGGATGGGATTCTGTATCGGAAGTCATTAATGGGACCGTTACTGCGATGTGTCGACAAAACAGACGCACAATACTTAGTCAGGAAAATCCATGAAGGATTATGTGGAATACACGCCGGACCGCGCAAGGTGGTGGCAAAAATAATGAGCGCAGGCTACTATTGGCCAGGAATGCATGTAGATGCAGTAGAACTACTACGGAAATGCGCAGCGTGTCAGCGCCACGCGCCAAAAACGCTCCGACCAAAAAATCCGCTCGTCCCAGTTACGTCCGCTTGGCCTTTCCAATAATGGGGCATTGATCTTGTTGGTCCATTTCCTGACGCGCCTGGCGCGGTAAGATTCATAATCGTAGCAGTCGACTATTTCACAAAATGGGTCGAAGCCAAGGCGTTAGCCTCAACAACAGCAATGGTAATTCGTAAATTTATATGGGAACATATTATTTGCAGATTCGGATTACCATTACGCATCATCTCCGACAACGGCACTAACTTTGCCTCAGAAGATCTCCAGAAATGGTTCGAGGAGATGAAGATCGAGCACAACTTTGCCTCTGTGGCGCACCCACATGCAAACGCCCAAGTCGAGAGCGTCAATAAACAAATAGTTGACGGCATTAAGGCGCGACTGGGCACAGCGCGCAGAGGATGGGTTGATGAACTCCCTAGCATCTTATGGGCACATCATACAATGACAAAAACTAGCACGGGAGAAACTCCATTCAGCCTGGTCTACGGGTCTGAATCAGTAATCCCAGCCGAAATTGGCCTACCATCACCGCGCATGATAGCCATGGGAAAACAAAACAATGAGCAAGAGCGAAGACTGGATTTAGACCTTCTCGAAGAAAGGCGCGAGAACGCCGCCATCACAGAAGCAAGGTACAAGTCCAAACTCGAAAAATATTACAACGCGCGTGTACCTTTGTTCCTGGTGATTTCGTCTTGCGCGACAATGAAGCGTCCAACGCAGAAAAACCAGGCAAATTAGCGCCAAAATGGGAAGGGCCATACATCATCAATGAGGTCCTGGGCAAAGGGGCATACACCCTGAAAAGAATTGATGGGACTTTAGTTCCCCGCACCTGGAACGCACAGCAGCTGCGCAGGTGTTACATATGAGCCAAATCATTCCCAAAATGAAAATATACAGGCAATGTATTTCTTATTACACTTTGTATTATTAGCCTTGCGCTTTATTAATGCAGACATCATCCTCATATACGTTACTGTTTGTTACAAATTGCATATAATTCTTTTGGTTTACGCGAAAACAATATGGTAAACATTGTACACCTCATGAACAGTCTAAAAAAGGCGCAACATAAACGCGCATTCTAGACAAACGTTCACACATGAGAACAATACCATTTCTCATTCGTTCTACCTATTCAAAGCAATTACGTACATGCAACATATTGTAATCCAAACACACAAAACAACCAAAGCTTACAGGTACAACAGTACACCAAAAAATATATATTATCAAGTGTAGCATAACACTTTATAACAAAGATCATGGCAATGATCTTCAAAAATTTTCCAGTACCAAGACCAGCAAAATCACAAAAACATCAAAAGAAGGGAACACACAGTTCCCAAACCTAACCTAATCAACAGCAGGGCCTTCGTCAACAACGGTCACCTGATCATCACGACGATTCTTCCGGCGATGATACACAAGTTGACATCCACCTCTTTGGATCGTCGGAAAACGAGACATCAGCTCCCCAACAGATAGCACACAGACTTCCTCGTCAACAACACCCCCTTCCCGGAGAACCTTACAAGCAGAACCGACAATAGTCGAAGAATCAGAGTTGACCGGCTCCTTTTCCTTAACCATTAAAGGCGGAGAACTGGCGAGAAGTAAGAGGCCTTCAGCAGCTTCGTAAAGTCTCAAAATATCCAGAAGACGACGAGTACGAACGGAACTTTTCGTCTTCATACTCTCCAAATTAAGAAAGAAAATAAACATCCCTAAAATATATATAAAGAGGAACAAGACTCCGGAAAAAGGTATGGTTGTAAAACAAGGACTCCAAGGCCGAGTATTCCCCAAGTAGTCGCTACAAGGTAGGCTGCCGAGGCGACTTTCTTCAACTCTGACTAATTACTCGGAATCGATCAAATGCGGTCAACATTGGCCAAAATCGGATCTAGTAGGTCAACTCGGGCCGAGTTTGACTTAAAATAAAATAAAACATAATTTCTATGCCTATCATGTTAAAGAATGAATATCAATTTCACGTATTTTGTTATAAATCTTAGTAAATTTATGTTATTTGACATATATTTAATTTCCGAAAACTAATTTCTTTATGATTTGGCATCTCCGAGTACTCCCCGTGTACTCTCCGGCTAGGCCGAGTACTCTCAACTCCCCCGTCGACCGACTAGGGAGCGCCTAGCGACTTTTACAACCATGGGAAAAGGAAAAACTTGATCACCATGATTAATTGTCAGGAAAACGTCCCATCCGAACGGTGCTACAGGAACCAGGGTCATATCTCCACTAATGAAGTCTGACAAGCGCCATTACGTATCCCAATGTAAGAAGGCAAAATATCGCAAATACCAATTTTTTTTATTACAAACTGACGTCACCAAACGTCAGGTCATAATTACAAAAGGGAAAAATCACAATTTCCCCTAAAAAAGTTTTTTATAAGCAAAGTAAAATCTTCTCATGGAAGATTCCCTACTTTCGCACCAAAAAGCATTTCCCTCTCATAAGTCCAGTGCTCCGCTTACTTGCATAAGAGCAACACTAGACTGGGGGGACTTGAAGGGGTAAGGTCCCAAAAACTTTGTAACAAGTACTTGGGACCATACCACACCCTGGTCAATCAGTCCTTCTAACCTTGCGAGGCCGCGCACTGGTCCTACAAAGAAGGCTTAAGAGACTGATAGCAGGCAACACTTGCACGCCAAAAGGAGATCATAAATCCTTGCGCCTTTTTCCATAAACAAAGGATAAAAATCCTAAGTTAAACACTTCCGCCTAATAATATCCAGACTTGGATATTATCTACTCACCTGATGCCACACGATAAAGAACCACACGGGATTATAGCAATAATCTTCTAGAAAGACTCAATCGTGCACCACTAAGATGGTTATAACCGTCTGGACACGTGTCGTCATCTCAGACTCCCTTGAAATCACAACGATGGCATGTAATTGGAATAAAACCTCCACTTGATCACTTTCCACATGGCAAACCCCCAGCCATAGATCTAATCAGTGATCCGTGTGCACTCACGTCGGATCGAGAGATTTAACGGAAGAAAATGTAACCGCTTACGGGGTTAGCATCTTCCGTTAACATTTCACCAACGAGTTTTCCCGCCCAAAACTCCCGGCTATAAAGACGAGATCAATTCAGGTATGAAATTCAAGTTACACACACTTCGTCAATACCCTTTCTTCTTCATAAACACATACTTATTCTCACGCCGGAGTCGGGTCAAGGAGAGAACCCTTCTTCTCCCCTTGACGAGGCTAACGGTGCTTTGTTTTGCAGAGTTTACCGGAGAAGAAGGCTTGTTACACCAAATCGAACGAGAGAGAACAACCCCCCTTTATGCAGATCCAAACCCCCTAGATAATTCGATTCCGGTCAATTATCTAGTGTTTCTTCAAGCGGGAAAACCCCACAATCACCAACTGATAATTACCGGAGAAGAACAATCGAACCCGAAAACTTACCCCAGCCCTACCGATTCTGATGAAGAATACACCGCCGTCGCAACTGTTCAAATCCCAATGATCGGAGATTTCATCGGTTGCCAGAGGTCTACGCTCTGTCCCTTCTCTTTGTTCTCGCTATTTCATGTCCTCCAAAGTCCAAACGATGATAACAAAGACATAGAGGGTCGTGAGGAGAAGAAACGATTCCAATTGCCTGGAGTTAATTTTAGGGTTATTCCATGGATGAAATCCCTAAAACACCCTTAGGGTGTCTTAAAAATTTGGAAAAGATGCAATTTTAAAGGCTTTATTTTCTTGTACATATTGTTCTAAAGTTTGTACGTTATGTAAAATTACAACTTTGTACATCACTTCTCCTTTTTAATATATTATAGATTTATGGGGTCCTTATAACATTTAATATACCGGATCTACTAATTTTTTTATGGTATCCACCTAGTTGTATTTATGAACTTTGCCTTCCAAAAAAATTTAATATACCGGATCTACAATTTTTTTTAAAAACAATGGGGTCCGGGGACTAAGCCCGCTTTATATGGATCCACTCCTGGGTGGCTATAGGGTGCTAACGGGCGCTAAAAATAGTGATTTGGCTGGGGCGCGTTATACCACACCCCTGGCCTTAGACTAGTCACATTGGTGAACTTTGGAGAGGTTGGTTGCCACATGGCATAATTACATTGGCTTCCTTAAAATAGAAAAAAATGAATAATAAATTAAATGGAATGACCTGGTCGTTTGAACGACCTTAGGTCATGACCCAAATCATCTCAATTTTGTTCAACAACCAAGCCACTTGTCCTAATTTCATTGGTACTTTATTTTAATTGTCTTTTTTATTTTATTTCTTTCCCCCAAATGATTTAATTATCCAAATAACTTGTAATACTTAATCTTAAAAAAATAACTATATACACAGTATTAGTTTTTTTTCCTGAACATCTTGATATAAATTTTATTAAAAACTGATTTAAAAAAGTTTTTTTATATAATAATTTAAAATATAAATCATAATATATTTAGTAAAAATTAGTTTAGATTAGGTTGCTAATGGGTGTGAAATGTTAGGATAGGTTGGGTGGAAGAGAGAGAAATTGATTTTTTATTAAAGGTTGGGTTGTGAGTGAGGATGGTCTTAGACCGAAGGGTATGGGGATCGGCACAGGGCCGTCCCCCCCTTTAGCTCCGTCAAACACCACCCCCCTTAGGGGCGTCCCGGCACTTCCGTCGGATATGTGACGCCGGAGACGGGGCAAGTTGGTGGGCCCCCCATGGCAACTTCTCTCTCATCCTTTATATATAGGCAAATTGGAAAATAATAATCCCATCTTTCTGAAATTGGTCGATAATAATCCCAAGTCAGTTATTAGCCAATAATAATCCGAGCTCGTTCAATTTTTTTGTAAAATAGTCTGCCGTTAAAATAAGCTTAACGGAGTTAAGTGTTTTTCCGAATTACAAACCGATGTTTTAGGGCTTTTGATCAGAACGAGGATACGAGTCGATTGATGTAAAACTTACCTCGAAATTGTGTTCGAAATGGCTTGAATTTTGTTAATTGGAAGTTAAACACCTGAATTGAAGCACCGTTTTCGTGGGTTGGGGGCAGTATTTTGAGGTAAGTTTTACATCAATCGACTCGTATCCTCCTTCTGATCAAAAGCCCTAAAACATCTGTTTGTAATTCGGAAAAAAAAAAACTTAACTCCGTTAAGCTATTTTAACGGCTGACTATTTTACAAAACAATTGGACGAGGTCGGATTATTATTGGCTAATAACTGACTTGGGATTATTATCGACCAATTTCAGAAAGATGGGATTATTATTTTCCAATTTGCCTTATATATATATATATATATATTAATATATTATTAATGGTGGGGTAGTCTTGGATAGTCCCCACACCCTTGGGTAGTCTCCAAAGAGACTATCCTCCTCCCGTGATTACGTGGCGCCTACATGGCGGGTAGTCATTTGGAGACTATCCTCCCCATACCCAATGGTGTTAGATGTATATATTCTCTGTTTCGTAGGGGTTTGATCAAAGTAAAGTAAACCATGAAGTCAACCACGTAGTTCGAAGCCTAAAACCCTTCGTCTTTGTGGGAGCAACCAAAGCGATTGATTTGCACCAACGACTACAGCTGCAGCAGCCTCAATTCTCAGTTTTTTGCTATTCTTGTACGCTTGATTAATGCTAAGGTAATTCGAATAACTGGTTCATATTTAACAGATTATGTTAGGGTTTATCTCTTTACATTTAATTAATACTAATAGATCAATCGTTTTAGTTAGTGGTCGATATTAGGGTTTTATGTTGACTGAATTAAGCCTCGATGTTTGTTATATTCTGTATTTCAAACAACATAAGTTTCTGTTATATACTTTTAAATGTTTGTTGGTAATCAAAGACAAAATTGGATGAACAAGATTGTAGAGATTTTGATGGTAAAGTTGCTTGCGTATTTAGAGTTTTTGTATATTTTGTTTGATACATATATCCACCCCGTGTATACCTACCTAATGTATATAAGGCGGATCTAGAAAATCTTTATAGGGACGTCTCTCAATTCACTGCCTCGTTTGTTCTCTTCTAATTCGGGCCCAACTAGGTTTTCAAGCCTCCATAAACCCAACAATCTTCCACTTGGAGGCTTGAAAATCTTCAAACCGCCTTCTGTTGTGATCACTTGTACCTCTTGTAATCTTTCTCACATTTTCTTAGTTGCAACGACTTTCTCATCAGTTGAAGTTTCGTTGAAGCTCCCCCAAGCTGCAACACATTAGTAATGGCTAAATCTACCTTTGACATGTTCTCTTCCGCTCCCACTAACACAAATTGCTGGATCCCGAGAATGCTAGATCCATGTTCACTGGCTCACTGCGTAATTCTCTAGAGATATTTTCACCACTGGAACCTTCTTCTGGCCACTAGACTCATTAAACCGGACTTTGGACTTCTTTTGAACTGATATGGTCTTTTCGTTAGACAGTAAACTAACCATGTAAAGTGAACCTCTGTTCTCTCGAGCTATGACAAGATTTCCCTTAAAACTTTCCATTGCTTGTTCTCGAATTTAATCTCATGTCCCTGTTTATCAGACAGCCCAACGGAAATTAACTGTTTCTTTAAGCTAGGTATCACCCTAATATCCTTTAAAGTCTATTAACCGGCTAAAGTAACTAAATCCATGTCACCCATAACCATAACATTAAGAACATCATTGTTCGCCACTCTTACCTTACCAAAATCAACCTCCTTTAAATTCTGCATTGCTTCACTACTGTGGGTAGCTCGAATGAAGCACCAAAATCCATTACCTAGGAACCCACACTATTCTGCACGCTACAGATCAAGGCACCATCTTTTGAATGGTCTGCTATATATAGTGTTAACTTATTTCCAATCGTATGGGCATTGATTCTTGAAATGTCCAACCGAAGGTCCAAAGGTTACATCATTCTGAGCCCTATGCTGACTCCTTCTTTGGCTCCTACTCCTACTAACTCTCTTATTCTTCCTTCCTCTGCCAACATGCATTAATCACTCGATGAATTTCTTCGTCTGACGTCTACGCCAAGAATAAAATCCTGGATCCAGACTAGTTATGAGGCAATAACACAGTATTAGAGCCTGAACCTCATACCTGATTTTGATACCAACTGACCCAAGTCTTGTCAAAATAGAGTTCAAGCTGTTGATGTATACTGTAACTGAATTTTCTTCTTTCATCTTCGTGTTCACCGGTTCAAGTATCAGGAAAACCTATTAGATGCCAAAGGCTTTTCTTACATATTAGACAGTGCATTATAATCCCACATGTTGTGGTTTCCTTCAGAATGCTGAACACAACATCCTTCATTAGCAACAATCTACTAACTGCCCTGGGCTTTTTATCCAAAGTTTCCCACTCAGCTGATGTTAAATTTTCCGGTTTGTCACCCAAAACAGCATTCATGTCCTTCTAAACAAGCAAATCCTCCATTTACATTTTCCACCAACCAAAGTCTGTTTCATCAAACTTCTTAATTTGAAGTTTCCCATTCTCCTCCATTTGCATTTTCTTCTATTTGCTTGTACCACATGGGATTTTTTCTTCTTCTTGATTGTACCGCATAATTCTTGCTTCTTTCTCGTATTACACAAGTTTTGTTTGCCACACAGGTCTTTCTTGCTTGATTTGCTACACATGTCTTATTTGCCACAGAAGTCTTGCTTGCTTTCTTGCCATATAGACCTTGATTTGCTACACAGGTCTTGCTTGCATTCTTGCCACACATGTCGTGGTTATGCCACACATGTCTTCTTTACACCATACAGGTCTTGCTTGCTTTCTTGCCATAGGTGTCGTGGTTACGCCACAAAGGTCTTATTTACATGATACAGGTTTTTCTTTCACCACGCAGGTTCTTTCTTGCTTGTTTGCTTTCTATACGAACCACATAGGTCACAGGTTTGACTTTGACTTGCTTTCTTCCTTTACTTGTTTTTTACTTTTATAGGGTATGTTCTTGCTTACTTTCTCAATAGAAAACATACAAAACACTAATCTTTCCTACCCCTTTATCGATTTTGGGGTTTAAACTTACTACTTTATAATAAAAAACTAGAGATTGCTTCTTTCAATTGGTGTTTATGATTTTTTGTGGAAATCACAGCCCTTCTTACTACTTTATAAATTTAACTTTCTTGGTTGCAAGCCGATTTTCTGGACTTTCTGATGTTAAAAAACACACACTTGATTCCCGTTTGCTGTTTTCTTGAACGAACACCACCTTCACCGAATTCCGTCGTTTTTTCAAGATTTCAATTTCAAACAATCAAATTGATAACAAATTTGAATGGCTTTGAATGTTTGAAATTGAAATTCAGAAACAAAGATTGAATTCGGTGAAGGTAGTGTTCGATTAACAAAACAGGAATCCGGAGTCCGTTTTTGAACATCAGAAAGTCTAGAAAATCGATTTGTAACTGATAAAATCAAAGTCAGAAAATAGTAAAAAGGGGTGTTGTTACCGTTAAAAATGATAAAAATCGACTGAAGAAGCAATCTCTATTCAGATAAGTATTTATTTCATTTTACTACATAGTTTCTGATTTGAAAATAGCAAGTATTTCTCCCTTGATCGATGTAAACACTGATGCTGGATTGAGCCTTTGGCTTTAATACCAATTGTTGGTAATCAAATACAAAATCGGATCAACAAGATGATAAATTTGTAGAGATTTTGATAGTAAAGTTGCTTGCATATAGAGATTCTGTTCATTATGTTGAATACATACAACCCAATATATACCCGATGAAACTTTACAAACCCTTGTATACTTTCTACTAATGACACCAAGACCCCTATATTTAGTTTAAACTTCAATATTAAAACCTCTGTAGTCGCTCTTGCAATCTGCAAAGTATTTGATCCAGTTACAAAACCTACTATCTTAATTACAGTGAGCTGTAGTGATGATGTCATATGCAGCATCATCAACATCAACAACAACAACAAGAGTATCACAGGGTTATGATGTTTTCTTGAGCTTCCGAGGGGAGGACACTCGCACTGGTTTCACCAGCCACTTATATGAAGCCTTAATTCGAAAAAGCATCAGAACCTACAAAGATGATAGGTCACTTGAGATTGGGAATTTTATCGCTCCCGCGCTCCTAGAGGCCATAGAAGCATCAAGATATGCCATAGTAGTTTTATCGAGCAATTTTGCAACATCGAAATGGTGTTTGGAGGAAATCACAAAGGTTGTGGATTGCATGGAGCGAGGCAAGCTAATTGTTATTCCTATTTTTTACCATGTATCTCCCTCTGATGTACGCCATCAAAGCAACTGTTTCGAACAAGGCTTTGCCTGTCATGAAGTAGATCCTGGAATCACACCAAAGAAGGTAGCAACATGGAGATCTGCTTTTGCAAAAGTCGGGGCTATCAAAGGATCACACGTGACACCAGACAAGTAGGTTATTTTTTATATATTGTTGTTCAACGGTTATTTTGAGATTCATAAATAAACTTCTTGGTCTATTATTATTCTGAAAGTGGATAGAAGTAAAGTATCCAATGCAGTTGACATGATTCTTCCATCCACCTGCAGGAATGAATCAGATATTGTTAGTGAAATCTTAAGGAGAATCTTGCAGGACATCCAAGTTGCATCACCAGTGGATCTTAGTCATCTTACCAAAGGTCTAGTGGGAATTGAATCTCAAGTAAATGAAGTGATTAGACTTTTAGAAATAGAGTCAAGTGAAGTTCGCTTCATAGGGATCTGTGGGATGAGTGGGATTGGAAAGACTACTTTGGCTGAAGTTGTCTTTGAAGGCATTCGATATACATTCCAAGAAAGTAGCTTTATTGGGAACATCAAGGACATCTCCAGGGAGCATGATAGTGATTTATGCAAGCTACAACAAAAAATACTTGATGATGTTTTAAAAGATGAAAGCATACGCGTAACAAGTGTTAAACATGGACAAACTCTGTTGATGACAAAGCTACGTGATTTGAAGATTATAATCGTTTTGGATGATGTGAATCATGCAGACCAGTTGATGTATTTGGCTGGTGGGCGTGAATGGTTTGGACCTGGTACCAGAATCATAGTAACAACAACAAATGTAGACTTGCTGAGTGCATATAAAGTAAATGAAATCTTTATGTGTGAAGAATTGAAAGGCAAAGAAGCTCTAAGACTCTTTTGTCAGTCAGCATTTGGAGATGAACATCCTACACATGGTTTTGAAAAGTTGTCTGATGATATTGTGGAGTTTGCTGGTGGTCTTCCAATAGCTCTTACTGTTTATGGCTCTCTTTTATACGGAAAAGAAGAAAAATATTGGAAAGAGATATTAAAGAAAGCTAAAAAGTATCCTCATAAAGAAGTTATTGAAAGACTTGAAGTAGGTTATCATAGACTAGATAACCATCAGCAGCACATCTTCATGTATATTGCATGTTTCTTGAAAGGGATAGACATAGATTTGGTAAAAGATATACTGACCCATATTGGTTTGTTCCCTGAATGTGGAATTACTGATCTGATAAGCAAGTTTCTCATAACTATCAATTATGATGATTGTGTGTGGATGCATGACCTGCTCCAGCAAATGTGCTGGGAAATTCTTCGTAAGGAAGCACAACAACACAAGGGAAAACTGATTGCAATAAAGAATCGTCAAGATGTTTTGGATATCCTCTCATCCAAACCAAAGGTTTGCTTAATGGCTTTTCACAAAATCCACAAAACTGTTATCATTTCATTAAGAAACTTTATAACATAAAGTGAACTCTCTACAATTTTATACCCGCTTCTAGAATATTGAAGGAATTTGGATATTGCAAACGGAAGCCTACAGTGTTTTTAAATTTAAAGTTGGCATGGCTCTTTATTTGATATTCGCTCTAAAATACTTATGCTGTAATACTTTTTTTAATGGTTATTAGGAGTAGGGGGAGGATCATGAGAAAACTACATCTAAATGAGAAAACTAGAAAACTAACTAAAAAAGCCTAAAAAAATACCAATTTTTTTTTTTACAAATTTTTATTAAAAAATCGCTATTTTTTATATATAAATTTTTTTTTTCAAAATGTTTTTTTTTTTTTTTTTTTTTGTTGTACTGCACATGTGCATTATATGTGTAATACACATGTGCATTATATCCGTAATAGTGCACATGTGCAATACAACAAATTTTTTTTTTTGAAATTTTTTTCC
>JARYGA010057454.1:0-41380 GCA_030545235.1 Helianthus tuberosus
AAAATAGACATGATATTCCCAAGCCTCGATGATTGTTATTCAATGTATGTTAGGTATGCTCCGGCTTGTGATTTTTCTGTCGGGAAAATGACTGAAAAGATAAACGCCAAAGGAGAAACACATATTAAGTATTACATGTGTACGAGATCTCGGGTATATAAGGACAAGAAGGTTGATACGTTGGACCCGAATCAAAAGGAAAGGATTGTGCGATCCAACTTTTCAAAGAGGACTGGTTGTGGAGCACAATTATGTGTAATATTTGAGGCTGGATCATGGAATGTCTATAAGTTTGTTGAGGAGCACAACCATGAGTTTGTTGAATAGGCCGATAAGCATTTTCTTCCGTTTGAACGACACCCACTCTGCTCCAAAAGCATGTTATACATAGCATGTCTAAGTTGAATTTGGGATCGGTTAAGGCATTTAATGTTACGAAGACTTGTTTTGGTTCTTTTGAAGACGTGGGTGGAAGTAAAATTGATTTTAAGAACTACAAGAGGCAAATTAACTTGTTTATAGGAGAATACGATGCTGACATGCTTGTGAGACATTTGCATGAAAAAAAAAGTCCCAGCCTAATTTCTTATACGATTACTTCATAGACAAAGAGAATAGAATTGTTTCAATGGACTTTCTTAGTGTGATGATTAATGCAAAAGTAATTACCACATATTTGGTGATGTGATTTCGTTTGATGCCACATATCGTTCCAACAAGTAATATTTATAATTCTACTTTTTCTGTTTTTTTGGCGTTTTCACTGTTTAAATGCATTGGCCTTTTGTTCTCGTTTCATTTTTTCAATGGCATTTTCATATGCAGATACTCTATGGTGTTTGTATCGTTCACTGGTATAGACAATCACCACTGCAATGTTACATTTGGTGTTGCATTATTGGTATCAAAAACTGCTGCTACGTATATATGGTTGTTGAGAGTTTTTCAAAAAGTTGTTGGTTCTCAACCAAAAGTTGTTGTCACTGACCAAGATCCAGCGACAAAGAAGGCTATTTCTGTTGTATTTGTTGAAATGAGGCAACGGTTATGCATGTGGCATGTGATGCATATACTTTCTCTAAAGGTTGATTTTCTTATTTTCATGTGTTTGCTGTTTTAAGATATATGGCGTTTTGCCATTCATAACTGTTTTTCATGTTAGTGTGTTGTTTCTAATGTATCTATTTGCATGGCCCTTTCGTGTTTTATATAGGTTGGTGTTAGGCGATGCAATTCCACCAATTTCAAAGAACGTATTTGTGGTGTTGTGTGGACGGATATTCTTACACCTGAAGAGTTTGAATCAGGATGGGAAGAAGTTATTGAAGAGTTCAATTTAGATGATAATGATTGGCTTTCTGATCTTTATGCGCTTCGGGAATCTTGGATCCCTGCATACTATAGAATGGAAGAACTGTCGGGTCTTATGCGGACGACATCGAGGTCGGAGAGTGAGAACCATTTTTGGTCAAGTGTGCAATTCAAAATCTACTCTTGTTGAGTTCATGACTCATTACGAAACTGCAATAGAAGCACAGCGTCACACGCACCGGGAAAATGATCATGAATCATGATACAAACGCCCCCATTTGAAAAGTAATTATAAAGTGTTGGAGAGCCAAGCTGCTGAGATATACAAACAAAATATTTTTTGTGACATTGAAACCGAGCTAAACGGGATTGAGGATTGCTTAAATGAACGTTATGAAGAGCAACCCGATAGGTTTGTTAAGTTCTTCATAAATGATTTCCAGCAGCCTTGTACATCCTTATTCAAGGTAAACAATTGTGTTTTTTTTGTGTATTTTATATGGCGTTTTCTGAATTGCGCAAGAATGGGTATTATGTGTTCAACATTCAAGAACCTTATGTTCAACAAATCCAACATTAATGTAATTATCTTCTATGAAATATAAACACCAATGAAATATAAACATTCAAGAACTTTAACACCAATATTTTGTATGTATCAAGAAGCAAAATTAGGTCTAAAAGGGCTAAAAACTGAGAAGCAAAAAAGAAGCAAAATCAAGAAGCAAAAAAAATAGTACCTGGTATGAGGAGAAGATGGAGGTCGTCGGACGGTGAGGAGAAGAGGGAGGTCGTCAGAAAACTGGTCGGAGGAGGAGAAGCGGCGGCGTCTGGGAGGGGCTAATGCTTTAAGCGTATATGAAGGAGAAGTATATTAGGGTTTTTGTGAAGATGTTTTAAGAAGGGGGTCTATAGCTTATTTTTTATAATGAAAAAAGTTGAGTTCAGATCTGTTTAGAAAAAACAAACAGTCTTCAAGGGTAACGTCTGCGCGCCTGCATACATCAGCTCCCTTGAAGATGTTTGAAGAAAAACAAACACCTCCTTAATCACGAAATGGGTATTCAAAAACACGTAGTCACGTAGTAATACGTTGTCCACTATTGTTACTTAATTACGTAATCACTTCGTGTGGTTTCACATACTATAATGAAATCACGTAGTCGTGTGCTGGGTTTTCGAAATCACGTAATCTCGTAATGGGTATTCAAAATCATGCAACTTTTTTTAAAGAAAACTATAGAACTAGACTGCTGGAATTAAAGACAATAAAATGGCCGTCAATACGGTGTAATTGTTTTTTAAAAAAATAACACATGAAAAAGTTATTGGCTTTTGAACCTCATATTATGAAAATGTCACCGCTTAGTTTTGAGTCTTTGGTCTTGGGACATCAATGGCTAAGCCTGTCTTAGAGCATTCACTTTGGAGCCTCTATAATTGCACTTTCTATCTAATATAGAGGAAGAAATAGAGGAAACAACAAAAACTCCACTTCAATGGAATCTCTATAATAGAGAAAATTATATAGATACTAAAGCATATCTTTATATTTAGAGGAGTAAAATGTCCGGATAGTCCCTGTGGTTTTGTAAAGTAACACCTATAGTCCTTAACTTTTGGAAACTACACTGGTGCTCCCTATGGTTTACTTTTTGTTAATCGGATGGTCCCTAGAGTGGATGTCCATTAGTTTTCACCGTTAACTCCATGTAAAATGACCAAAATGGCCTTAGTATTAAATTAAAACATTACCCCACCTTGCCCCCTTCTTCTAAACCACCCCTCCACCCCTGTAACAACCCGCACTTTCGCACTCGTTACTCTCGTTACGCCTAGCACCAGAGATTCGGATCATAATGTAAACTATATCGCTTACTACGCTACATCGCATATTTTCGCACTACAACGCTTATTACAACACGCTATATCACGACGCTTACGCTTAAAACGCTATTCGCATACACTATTACGCTATTACTACGCTACTCGCTGTCGCTCAACGCAACGCAAACTCGAAACGCGGATTACTAATGTATATATATTATATTATAATACTAGTTATAAATATATTATTATCTATGTATCAAAACATGCTTAAACGCGCAAACGCTTGCACGCGCAACTCAAATTATCTCACTGAAACGTAACGTAACGCGATACTTAATATCTTGCTAAAATACTTAAAGTACACATACTAATTAACGCAACAAAACACATTAAACGAGCATCCTATACGCGAAAACGAGGTTTTCCCATGCAAAACAGAACCTTCGAATGAAGCTAGGCAGCTTCGTACGAAGGCAGTCGGTTCGAACCAAGGCTGTTGTGCGAACCCACCTCGCCTATAAATACCCAAGCCCTCCTCTTCTCATTCTAACTTGCTGAATTCATAGCGAAACTCTGCCAAATTGCTGTCCGACCACTTTCAAGTAAGATTTATCATTTTTACAAGATTGCACAACGTATTGCACTTTGATTTTCCACAAGATTCACTTTCATTTAATCCAAACTCTTGGGTTTTTACTTAAACTTCATCTTTTTCATCAAATCTTCTTATTTTCTCATGGATCTACAATTAACCGAGTGTATTGGGCCTAGCTTCGGCTTCCCAAGTTAGAAATCTATAGATTTCACACTCACCATGTATTAGATCTAGATAAAAAAAACCCTTTAAAAACATGACTTTTACACAAAACCGACACATATTTCGTTCACTAGATAGTGGGACAAGGTGGTGTTGAAACCATCATGAATAGGACTCAAAAACAAATCCGATTCAGATGAAAACACGGCTCCGGACGCTCAAACACGCTGAACAGAATCTTGTGCGAAGCCAGACTGGCTTGTACGAAGCCATGGGTTTGTACGAAGGCACCCTTCGTACATACCAGTCTAGTTTTTCTCACACGTGACTTGAACAAAGACCTCTCCAGCCTAAGTTTAATCAGTAGCTTATGGTTAGAGGGATGAACACTCGATTTCTTGAACAAGACTTGAAGAACACTCAACTTTGGACACGAAACAAGCAACTTGTATGAAGACAGCAGCTTCGTACGAAGGCACACCTTCGTACGAAGGCACCCCTGCGTACAAGGAACCTTTTTTCACACTCGACACTCTGATTCGACCGTTTCAGCACTTTGGAAGACTTACGTATTGTGTCCTCATACGCAGGCTGATCCGGTGCTCTCTCCACTCCATTCCAGACTGTGTTTACTGTTAAACACGCCCTGTGAGTATACTTGACCCCTTTTTCGCTTTAAAATGCAGTTTTTGGGGTGTAACATATGTTTGTATCTAAAACACACTTATCAAAACACACTACACGCTCTAAACTGATTATCACATGCGAATGTTTGACATACATATTTACACGCGATGCTTGATACATATGTGTGTTGATGCACTTTGTGTGGACGCGACTCGGCTCGGTTCGACTCGGCCTTGAAGACATGAAGACACGAAGATCGAGACAAAGCTACAGCCAAGGGGGAGTTTGTTGGTGCACTTATGTCTGTACTTTGTCTGTATTTCGTCATGATACAAAACGATGTCTTTAATGTAAGGTTGATGTAAGTTTGACCAAGTCAACCATCCTCCTGGTTTGACTTGACCAAACAGTTAGAAAAATGTTGTAAGCTGGTTGTGTCGAAGGATGTGTCATCGAAGGATTGTTTTATATCCTTCGATGAGCTCGAAAGATGAACATCCGAAAGATGAGCTCGAAACATAAACCTTCGATGGATGAACTCGAAGGATATCTCGAAGGATATCATCCTTCGAGGTATTTATGAATCTTTCGATGGCTTTCTGATCGACAGATGATCTGTCGATCAATCTGTCTGATCCTTCGACCAGACCTGCTGTGTCGGGTATAAATACCCATGTGTTGTGTTCACTTCACGAAATAGAGAAAAAGGTGAGACAAAGAGAGAACATAGAGAGCATTCTGCTCGTAACACACACACGAATTAGAGAGAGTTTATAGAATACATCTGTAAACCTTGTGCTGTAACCGAACCTTTCATACGCATTAATACAAGTGGTGTTAATCGTTGAATGTTGTGTGTTGTGTTTGTGCTTGTTCTCGTATAAAATCTCGGTTGCATGCTAGCTTGGATTCCGCACTCGCTAGTGTGTTTGACATAACAAGGATAAGGTTTTATCTCATCCTCGAGAGGGACCTACAAGTGGTATCAGAGCCGTGGCTCTTTTCCTTGTTAAAAACCGGGTTTATACAAGTTGTTGGAGTGTTTTGGATCCGTTTTTACTGTTTTTCTCGCCTTTTCAGACGTTAAAAACGTGGTCTAAACTGTCCGGGTGTGTTAAGGAACGGGTTGGGTAACTTAAAAACTTGTTTTTAAGGTGTTTGGTAATTTCCGGCCAAAATTCCGGCTTCTCCGGTGACCGGTTTTCTGGATAAGATTATTATATTTTATTGTTCAAATCTTGTTTTTGGTGAAAATGATGGTCTGACCATACTTTCTGCCGAAAGATCTCACCAACCCATCACCTTTTTCACCAACCTGTCACTCTTTGTCAACTGTGTCAGTTCGATTCGATAGATACCCTTCGAAATCGAAAGATCATCTTTCGATCAAGGAGGTTCGACAGATACCCATCCTTCGAACATCTTTCGAAGTCAGTGATTTATCTTTCGAGCCAAGGAATTTTTCGAAGGATATATTGTTCGTACTACTGTTACATTTCGAAAGATAAGGATCCTTCGTCTTGGAGAATCTTTCGAAGTCATTGTTCGAAACTCAACAGTGATCTTTCGAACACTGTTGATCTTTCGAACAAGTGTTGATCTTTCGATCCTTAGTCTTTTTAACTTTAACAAGTTTGTGTGTTTCAGGTCTTTCGATCAAGAATCCTTCGACTGGTTGTTATCCTTCGAAATAATTAACATAGTTTGTGAAAATTAATTTTTAAAGAGAAAACTTGTTTTTCAAATTTTAAATCTATTTTCACTTAATATATTAATTTTCATAAAATGGGAACAAACGGTCAGTGGGATCCAACCGCGTGGACTCTAACATCTATGACTCCACAATCATCAGCTACGCAATCTGCGTCAGATTTCAGCAAAGCATGGATGCAGGCTATTGCCCCACCTCAAGCAGCAATGATAACTGCAAATCAATGGGCATTGGTCACAAATCAAAGCAACAACATTCAATCTATGATGCAGAACGACAGTGAGACTGGTACAAGCACAAAGCCGCCAAAGCTAAATCATATCAATGATTGGGGATGGTGGAAAGAAAGGCTGAGAACTTATGTTCAGGGGCAAGGTCAAGATCTATGGATGTGCTTCTTCACTGCATTTGACCATGATTTGGAAGTAGCAGGATCTAATCCAGAAACTTACAGCACCATGTCTGATGATGATAAGAAGAAATTTGAGTTAGAAAAGAAAGCATTCATGATTCTCACACAAGCTCTTCACAAAGACATTTACCACCAGTTTGTTTACTGCACGACTACTAAAAGCTTGTGGGATATGCTCACATTACGATGTGAAGGAAATGCTCAATCTAGAAAGATCAAGCAAGAATTACTGAAGAAAGAGTTTGAAGGTTTCACGAGTATGGAGAATGAGACTTTGGCAGAGTTATCGACAAGGTTCCATCACTTGTTGAGCGAGATGTTTGGTTTTAGAGTCACTGCCACTCCACAAGAAATGGTGAAGAGATTCGCTGATAGCTTACCAGCAAAGTGGAGCAGTTATCTTGAAATTCTCAACGAAAATGGTGTTCTAGACACAATCAATGTTTATGAGTTAATTCAAAAATTGGAGAACAAGGATGTAGAAGAAAAGCTTAAGGCAAAAAGAACACTAACTCCTCAAAATCCAGAGATGTACTTTGGGATTGCAGGAGGTATCAGTGGAGAAAAACCAGCTTCTCAACACGCGAAGCTTCAAACAGCTTTCATCTCAAGCACCGGACCTTCCACAACAGATCAGTTTGATCCTTCAGCTTACATGATGTATTCAAGACCAGATGTGCAACCGAAAGCTCAACCGCAACAACCGCAACAGCAAGGGTTTTATGGAAGCTCCTCAAACTTTCAAGCCACCTCCAATCCGAACACAATCAGATTAGACACTTCCAACTTTTCCAAAGTCAGTGTCGAAGTAGCCAAGGAGCATATGGAGATGTTGAACACCTTGGTTAGTGCTTATTGTGGATTAGTTGCAGGTCAGATTGGGAATATCAATCTAACCAGTGAAGATTATCAGCAAGTGGATAGGGAAGAGTTTGAAATGATGGATATCAAATGGGCTCTTGCTAGTGCAATTAGAAGAGCAAAGGAGTTTATGGAAAGGACGGGGAGAACCAACTTGGAAAGCAAGAAAGACACCAAGTATGGGTTCGACAAGCAAGCTGTAACGTGCTTTAACTGTGGTGAACGGGGTCATTTCAAAACGGAATGCACAAGACCAGCTCAGCATGGAAACCAAAATCCTTTCAGAAATCAAGGGAACCAGCAGAACCAGAACAGGAACAATGTTCGTACGATGATTCCTGTCAACAACCAAGGCCAAGCAGGGTCATCAAATGCCAACCGGGGGCTGGTGGTTCAAGTAGATGAAGGTTGCGATTGGTCGCTTCAGCTTGGAGAAGGAGGAAATGGTGGAACAGCATGTTTTGCTGAAGTCGTAAAGGATTTAAAGCACGCCAGTGGTGGAGAATCTTCCACCAATGGTGGTGCATCTTCTGAAGATGAAGACAGTTCTGGTTATAGTGGAAGCTCAGATGAAGAATCCTCTACTTCAGGAAATGATCATGTGGATGAGACATCTAGTGCGTCAGTCGATGCAGATATTGATGAGCTTTTGGAAGAAGCTGCAGCAGGAACTGAAAGAAGATCTATTTTGGTGGATCAAGCTGCTAACTCTTCGTCTTCTCTCCATTCAGCCTTTATGGCTAATGTCGACAGTTCATCAGGTCAGGTATGTGTCGATGAACCCACTGTAGCTAGTTGTGATAAATGTGATAGTTTGCGTGTTAAGAATGCTGATTTAGAGGCAAACATGTCTGAGTTGCAAGGCAAACATGATGCTTTACAAGATAGTGTGTTTGACTTGCAAGACAAACATGTTTCGATGAATGATGAGTGTTGCGATTTGCGAAGCAAACACGAGGGTTTGCAAGAGAAATTTGAAATCACACACAAACACAATCAAGAATTGATTGTAGATCTTTCTAAAGCAACTGAAGCCAACTTGTTTTTAACCAGAAATGAAAAGGAATTTAAAGCAACAATTGCGTCATTAAGACATGATGTTTCAGAATTACAAAAGGCTGTCTTGCGAAAACAACATGCTAACAATAATCTTATTGACACAATTGAAAAGCAAATGGTAGAGTTGGCAACAGCTCGATGTGAATGTGAAACAATTAAGCAGAAATTGGAAAGCTATTCCAATTCCCGCTTTGTATTGGATCACATCATTGACGTTCAAGAGAGAAAGAAAAAGGGGCATAAACCATGTATTGGATTCAAATCATGTCCTCCCCCAATGAATCACAATTACTCCAAATTGCCTGATGACGAGGATATGCCCCGTTTTGAACCTACTGTGCCACTCAATCTAGATGACTTTACAGCAGGCCTCGGGTTCACAACTGGTACATTATCCTCGGGTCAATCAGAATCTGAATCTGAGAATGAGACAGATTCATCATGTGTTAAGGAACAGAGTCCTCCCATTGTTGAGGATGCTGATTCTTCGGATGATGAATCTGAAGAAATTGTGAAACAACAGTCTAACTCGGTTACAACAGATATTCCAATCGAGAATCACATTCTGTGTGATCCACCAGTAAAACCGAGTAAGACTGAAATGTCAAAAGAAATGGAGTCGATTGTATCAAGTTTTGAAGGGAGTAACTTGTTGTACACGCTCAAAGGAGATAGCAAAATCTACTCTAACAAAGATTTTCCAATTAAAAATGTAAATCAAGATTTAATTGAGCAAATTTTTGAAGGATGCACTGATAAGTTTTTGGGGAACAAAAGTGGCAAAGTTACCGTCACTCAATGTGATCCAATTCCGTGTGAACAAATTAGAAAACAATACGGAAACCAAAAACTACAAGTTGAGCGAAAACAACAAGTCAATTCTGGAAAAGGTAAGGTACAGGGAAAGAAGGCTCAGAACAAGAATGACCAAGCACCTAAAGTTCAACAGTCTAAGGCTACTCAACCTAAGGTTCAACAACGAAAGGTGCAAAACAAAAGAGCTCCTGTTAAGAAAAGAGAACAGAAAATGAACTTTGTTGGGTCCACAGGTTCAGACAAACTTGAAACATTTCAGGATAAATCTAACCTTGAGTTTATAAAACAAGTTAGAATTTTAAAACGAAATGATCAGAATAATTACACCCAACACACCAACGCATGTGATTTAGGTCCTAGTACGTCTAGATCACAAAGTTCATTGTCTGGTTCTCTGTCTGATCATCAACATGTTTCTCCGAGGTTTGTAGAGCGGAGAATGTGTTTTGAGTGTGGCACAATTGGGCATATTGTAAGATACTGCCCATACCTGCAAAAGTTGAAGACAAAAACAAGTGCTCCCCAAGAAACCAATTACCAAAAACGATCATTTTCCCCGAAACAAGACCCACGTGTCTTGAAAGAAAGGGAAAAGAAGTTAAAGCAAAAGAATCAAAAGGTGATCGAAAAGGCTTTAAACACAGAAACTGCTAAAAGGAAACCAAATTTATCACAACCGTTAAAACCGGAGATTTCTAAATCTGTAAATAATACACAATCCGGTAAACAAAAAGAAATTTGGAAACCTAAAACTGGCAAAGTTTCAGGGGGAGCCACTCAAATTCCGGGTTATCGGGAAATCGAAGTCACAATCTTCGATCATGCCGGAAGACCCAAGTCCACAAAGGCTTGGGTCCCTCTCTCCAACTAATTTTTGAGTAAGTGTGTAGGATATTCCAGGAGGAACTTTCGATAGTCGTAAGATTGTTGATAGTGGAGCATCCTTGCACAAGATAGGCGACAGAAGAAATTGTTGCCTGTGATGGAGAGAAAAAGTAAAGGGAAACAGAAATGTCTGTTGAAAGAGATTGAAAAGCTTCGACAAAATGAAAATCATTTCAAAATGTGAATGTTCAAGGCTTTGATCGGGTCCCCGGGATAGATTCAAATCAAAATGTACGCACCTGCAGCACGTCTGAAGTTCAACAATCTACAAGATGAACGTGCAGTGTACATTTCTTGGCGGTGTTATTGAAGAAAATGTGTTTGTTGATCAAACCAACCGAGTGTGCGGATGCTTTGGCTTGGATTGAACAACCGCACACTACTTCTGAAAGAGAAAGACTAAACCTTCGCTGGTGCAATGTGGAAGACCAGCCGGACCCAAAGGTTTTTGATCTTGTTGCTGTGAAGGGATTTCAGTAGCTACAAAATCGACTTTGAAATCCACACCGGGTGGATATCCAGTAAGGGAGAGCACTCAGATTCCTGTCAATGCACGATGCAGTTGCAGGATACGGTTTTAAATTTCTAATCTCTCCTATACTTGTCGATATTTAAGCTGCTTTGTGAATTATTATCTCGTTCAGCACTCTTTGGCCATACAATGCTGTCATGGCCCGCACCGCTTACCGACATGCCAACTGATTTTTCCAAAATTCGCTAAATCATTTCTGATTAAAACTTAATTTTGGTAAACGGCATTAAGGTAAAACATGAGTTAACCGACATCGGGAAATCGTTTTTGTAAATACCTTTGTGTTTTAAATTTGTCTTAGTTTATTGATTTTAGGGGGAGTAAATCCAAAAAAAATTGAAAATCCAAAAACATCGAAAAATTTCAAAAACTCAAAAACAATAGAAAAACAAAAATGAGTTTCCTGGCGAGCAAAAGAGAAAATGATAGTACATCAGTGGTCTGTCTAAACCTCTTTAAACCTAAAATGCAAAACGATAAGCAGCTCTATATAAGATGTATCGGTAGGCTCACAATCATTTTAAAGTGTGCAGGGTGATATAAACTTAAATCGACTGAAGACTGGGTGGGAACCATTCATTGGCATATGGTCTTGGTACCGAAATTTCGTTTGAGAGATTGCCGAGGTTCTGAGATATTCGGTCTTTATGCTGCTTATCATCTGGGTATCATGGTTGTATCTTTTACCGAAAAATAACGGGGACGCAAGTCTAGATCTTCCATGATACTATACATACGTGTACATATTGCATACGACCTCAATAAGTGATCAACAATCACATGTCCAAATAAATAAGTGATAATATATCACAGATTCTTTCCGGGTGTCAAGTTCGTCTCTCTGCTGTACGAAAGTACTGACCTGTTCACGGACTTGCTCCTGTGCCCTCATGCATATGAAAATCAAGTTCCTCCTCAATAAGTGATTATATCACATAGGGCTTGTTTTCAATCAAAATAAGTGAGTTTCTCACATCATATACGGTCAAACAGATGATAATTGGTATACTCACCGGTAAGATGAATCCTCGTGCATACCTTGATACGGGAATGTGTCGTGATGTGGATGAACACCGGTCGGTAAGTATAAATTATACCTTAACGTATCCCCTCGCCATGATTACATATGATAAGTTGAGCTTAAGTGGACAACAATACCGATAATTGTTATAGGATGCTTATCTTAATGTTAATTAACTGAACAACAAGAGCGTTTTGGCATGACCGTACACTGATATGATTCTCTTACCCTCGAAACTCGCAAAAAGAATGTCTGTAAATATTTATTTAATGTTTCCTGTTTATGCATCTTTGTATATATTTATTTATTGCTTTCCGTCTTTACATTTGAAAAATGAAAATTTCAAAAAGATTTTAGGTGTGTTTTAATTTAAACTTTATAAAATCCAAAAAGATTTTTCTTCTAGTTTATTTTTGATTGACCGATGTTGGAACTCGAGTCTATCCTACCCAAAATCCTGATCGTAAGCTGGAAAACAATTGCATCTTCATAAACAGTCGAAGTTAACGAGTTTTGAAAGTTAAAGGATTAAAATGAATATTTTTCTAAACTTTCAAACTACTGTCGGTTGGTGTTTGATTGAGAATTGATCTCATATGTGTCGTTAGTTTAAATTTTAACTATATTCCAAGCGGTTGTTCTCATTATGCGTTTAGCTTTCTTGCATGTGCAGATGCTAAAGGCGAGGAGAACATGTTCGATGAAAAGCTTTGGAATGAAGACACGAAGTGGAGGCACTCAAAGGATAAAATGATCGAGTTCCCGCTGTCCCTTCATCAACACCATAAGGATCTGAAGAATTGACAAGTCAAAAGATTCACGAGCATGACTCAATGGAGAGTTCAATCTAAGGGGGAGTTTTATTGACACACTACCTAAGTTAAATGGGGAGTTTGTTGATACACTTTCTACTTACGACGCGTGAAGACTTTGAAGATCCTCCGACATGAAAGTCACAGAAGACGAACCATCACGAGTAGCGTCCAAGGGGGAGTTTGTTGATGCACTTTGTGTGGACGCGACTCGGCTCGGTTCGACTCGGCCTTGAAGACATGAAGACACGAAGATCGAGACAAAGCTACAGCCAAGGGGGAGTTTGTTGGTGCACTTATGTCTGTACTTTGTCTGTATTTCGTCATGATACAAAACGATGTCTTTAATGTAAGGTTGATGTAAGTTTGACCAAGTCAACCATCCTCCTGGTTTGACTTGACCAAACAGTTAGAAAAATGTTGTAAGTTGGTTGTGTCGAAGGATGTGTCATCGAAGGATTGTTTTATATCCTTCGATGAGCTCGAAAGATGAACATCCGAAAGATGAGCTCGAAACATAAACCTTCGATGGATGAACTCGAAGGATATCTCGAAGGATATCATCCTTCGAGGTATTTATGAATCTTTCGATGGCTTTCTGATCGACAGATGATCTGTCGATCAATCTGTCTGATCCTTCGACCAGACCTGCTGTGTCGGGTATAAATACCCATGTGTTGTGTTCACTTCACGAAATAGAGAAAAAGGTGAGACAAAGAGAGAACATAGAGAGCATTCTGCTCGTAACACACACACGAATTAGAGAGAGTTTATAGAATACATCTGTAAACCTTGTGCTGTAACCGAACCTTTCATACGCATTAATACAAGTGGTGTTAATCGTTGAATGTTGTGTGTTGTGTTTGTGCTTGTTCTCGTATAAAATCTCGGTTGCATGCTAGCTTGGATTGCGCACTCGCTAGTGTGTTTGACATAACAAGGATAAGGTTTTATCTCATCCTCGAGAGGGACCTACAAGTGGTATCAGAGCCGTGGCTCTTTTCCTTGTTAAAAACCGGGTTTATACAAGTTATTGGAGTGTTTTGGATCCGTTTTTACTGTTTTTCTCGCCTTTTCAGACGTTAAAAACGTGGTCTAAACTGTCCGGGTGTGTTAAGGAACGGGTTGGGTAACTTAAAAACTTGTTTTTAAGGTGTTTGGTAATTTCCGGCCAAAATTCCGGCTTCTCCGGTGACCGGTTTTCTGGATAAGATTATTATATTTTATTGTTCAAATCTTGTTTTTGGTGAAAATGATGGTCTGACCATACTTTCTGCCGAAAGATCTCACCAACCCATCACCTTTTTCACCAACCTGTCACTCTTTGTCAACTGTGTCAGTTCGATTCGATAGATACCCTTCGAAATCGAAAGATCATCTTTCGATCAAGGAGGTTCGACAGATACCCATCCTTCGAACATCTTTCGAAGTCAGTGATTTATCTTTCGAGCCAAGGAATTTTTCGAAGGATATATTGTTCGTACTACTGTTACATTTCGAAAGATAAGGATCCTTCGTCTTGGAGAATCTTTCGAAGTCATTGTTCGAAACTCAACAGTGACGTTCAACCTTAGCTAGTATAGTACTATAGTTCAACTCACACCCGACGGGGTCTAGTTAAGAATAACTCGCACCGCTCCTTCGCAGTCATCTCGGGACTTAGCTGGAAGTATTAGTCTAGTTAGTATATATGTTGTGTGTATCTCGTTTATGTATGCGGAAATTCGCAACGCTCGTATCTACTTTACTATTATATCAAACCTGTATGCTCGCCAATTCATTTATGTATTGACATTATTTTAACGTATGTCGCAGGTTAAACGCAGGATATCATGAATCAAGAGTAGGCTACTTTAGAAACCCACCTAAAATCTAAGTTGTCGGATTGGTATTGTTTGAGAGACATGAAATCTGTATGACTTTTTGTGAAATATTTGTTTATTAGTATGGGATAATGAACTTGTTAAATATTGTCGCTAAATTAGTCCTTATGGATTCTCTTGAGCAATCTGGTTCGCTTAGTGCCACGCCCCGATGATTCCACCGTCGCTTGGGGTGTGACAGATTGGTATCAGAGCCATAACTATAGGGAATTAGGTAGGATTGCATGATCCGACCTAGTCTATAGTATAAGTACCAAATAGACCCTCTCGTACGAACCCACCTATTGTGGCTTCGTACGAACCTATGTGTTATACTCTTGTGCGAACCCACCTAGTGTGGCTTCGTACAAACCCATGTGTCACACCCCCAAAATCCACAAGCGGAGTATTACCGCGAGGCGTGTGACTGACCATGATCATACCACTAATCATACTAAACGATAAGTAAAATAAAGTAAAACCATCACCATCCAAACGTTTAATGCTTACGAAAACAATATCCCAAACCAAGTTTAAGTGTTAGCGAAAGCATAAAGTTTAAAACCCATTAATAATTCAAAAGCATAGTGTTTAATATTAGGAAACTGTTGGTTCCTTGCCACAACGTCCACTCCTCGTGCAAGCTCCAGCCATGTACCTAACGACCTGCAAAGCATGTAGTAGTTTGTCAACATAAAGTTGGCGAGTTCACAATTGTTCCGTTTTAGTGTTGTTCCAAAAACCATAAGTTGTTAAGTTCCTTTGTTCTTATAAAAACATGCCATGGGGAGCTGCCCCACTCTTTTAAACCACTAGACCGGTACCATACCGACTACTGACTGTAGTTATGTTGAGTGCCCCGAGTCAATGTCTATCATCATTGACTAAGTTCCCAAGTATATTAGCCCACTCTCGTCCTCTACGGCACGGTGTGAGGCTTGTCAAACCTAATAGCGCTATTTAACTAATAACCCGTTCACCATTGGCCCGGCGATTAAGTAGGTATAAAATGAGTGGGGACTTTAAGATAGAGTTGTTGTCTAGTATGCTTAAGACATGTATTATAACGGTTGTCGTCCTTCACCAGGAGGACGGGTTGTACGTATTCTACCCAAGGAGAATACGCAGGTTGCATCCCACCCAAGGGGGATAGTTGTTGTTTGACCCCTTCCCAAACCACCGGGAATTACATGCTTTTAAGGAAAGTGTGAACTCACCTTAGATTAGCTCGGCAGATAATGGCGAGTTCCATCCGTGTACCTAACGACATGCAAAGCATGTAGTGTTTAATATTAGGAACCCAACAGTTGGTTCCTTGCCACAATGTCCACTCCTCGTGCAAGTTCCATCCGTGTACCTAACGACCTGCAAAGCATGTAGTAGTGTGTCAACATAAAGTTGGCGAGTTCACAGTTGTTCCGTTTTAGTGTTGTTCCAAAAACCATAAGTTGTTATGTTCCTTTGTTCTTATAAAAACATGCCATGGGGAACTACCCCACTCTTTTAAACCACTAGACCTGTACCATACCGACTACTGACTGAAGTTATGTTGAGTGCCCCGAGTCAATGTCTATCATCATTGACTAAGTGCCCAAGTATATTAGTCCACTCCCGTCCTCTGCGGCACGGTGTGAGGCTTGTCAAACCTAATAGCGCTATTTAACTAATAACCCGTTCACCATGGCCCGGCTATTAAGTCAGTATAAAATGAGTGGGGACTTTAAGATAGAGTTGTTGTCTAGTATGCTTAAGACATGTATTATAACGGTTGTCGTCCTTCACCAGGAGGACGGGTTGTACGTATTCTACCCAAGGAGAATACGCAGGTTGCATCCCACCCAAGGGGGATAGTTGTTGTTTGACCTCTTCCCAAACCACCGGGAATTACATGCTTTTAAGGAAAGTGTGAACTCACCTTAGATTAGCTCGGCAGATAATGGTCACTTGAGCTAATGTGGTCAACCACGTCCTATTATGGTTACCATATAAGTTAGGTTCCTATTCAAGTAACAACACAATGTTCTACACGAATTCTAACACGTTGCATACAAGCACGATTCATGACATAACATATATAGCATGGCAGATAACAGTAACATATAAGTGCACGTTTAAAGCCCAAGTGTGCGGCCCAAGTATATGGGCATGTTGACAGTATGCAAGTTCCAATTCAATGCGGCCCAGTTAAGTTAAGTGTCGAGACCATGAGGTCTCGAGTCGCAACTAGAGATCTCGAGTCAAGATCATGCGGTCTCGAGTTGTAGTCCAGACGGTCTCGAGTCGAGACCATGGGAGGGGTTTCGGGTTGTCACACCCCCAAAATCCACCAGCGGAGTATCACCGCATGGAGGCGTGACATGACCAGGATCAAGCCACCAATCATATTGAACAATGTATTCAAAATAGTTAAAGTCCTACCACGCAATATAATTGGTGATCAAAAGCTAGTTAACCAAGTTCAAATTAAACAGCGGAAGCAATAAAGGTGAAACCAAAACATAAGTAATAAGTTCATAAGTTTAAATGTTTAACATGGGACTCGACAGTCCATGTCCCACAACGACCACGCCTCCTCGTGCAAGCTCCATAGATACCTAACGACCTGCAAGGCATGTAACAACGAGTCAACAATAAAGTTGAGCGAGTTCACAGTTGGGTGTTCGTTTTAAGTTGTTTTCAAAAACATGGTTTTTCGTTAGCTGGCTTACTTGCCATGGGGGTTACCCGATAGTTGAAAATGTGATTAATCAATTCCTTATTTCCCAAACCATAACCCGTGGGGGCTTCCCCATGTGAACCACTAGACCGTTACCATATCGACTACTGACGAAAGTATGTTGTGCCCTAAGTCAATGTCTATCATCATTGACTGTTTGCCATGATCCATTAGTATACGCCCGTCCTACCGGCACGGTGTGAGGTTTGTCAAACCTAATAGCGCTATTTAACTAATGACCCGCTCGCCATCGGCCTCGGCGATTAAGTCGATATAAAAATGAGGGACTCAGGTGATAGAGTTTTGGCTAGTAGTTTAAGGTTGTTGTCCTACCCAAGGAGGACGAACGTACGTATTCTACCCAAGGAGAATACGCAGGATTAATATTGGCATCCTACCTATGGAGGATGGCGGTACATATCCTACCCAAGGAGAATATGTAGGTTCCGTTTTAGTTTATTAACCCATTCCCAAACCTCCGGGAATCCCATGCCTTATAGAAAGTGTGAACTCACCTTGGTTTGCTTGGTTAGATTAGTTACTCTAATAAACAGGAATCAAGCACGCCCTAATAAGGTACATATAACAATCATTTTCTCGTGCATGCATAACACGTATCCTACGTACGGTTTATCTACTCATTACTTCTATCACATACCACACAATTCAAATGTCACGCTCTGACTTTTGTGGAAAGATCATAGTTAAAAATACACTTGTAACACTTGTTAGAAAATATTTTCTATGTGTTGGAATTTTTAGAAAATTTCGCCAGAGTTTCCTTTGTAAATGGAGGCATCCATGCTAATAAGCATATCATTTTCTTTTCCAAAAATCATTCAACAATCAACAACAATTTACCAAGAGCAAACTATTCCATTTACAAGCCAACATGAACTTGATGTTTCATAAAACGCGTAGTAACTTGGTAAGGCGTTTAGTGGGTTTAGTTACCCTCCAAAGTATGTTTACTTTTATTAAAATCTCATTCTCAGGATTTTTAGATGTTCACAACTTGTGAACATATTTTACAAAAATATATATTTATAACATTTTCATGTTTCACTAGTATCCATATACTTACTTTATTTCCAAAAATAGTGTAAGGATCATGATCTTTCAAAAGTCGTCTTTTAAACTTGGTTTATTTAGGAAAATCATTCACAAGTCTTGGGTTTACAAGTTTACTAGTTCACTAGGTTTATTACTTTGTAAGAAAATCATTTTTACTCTCAAGTTCATGTTAGTCTAGGAGATGATTATTTCATGAAAGCACATAATCATTCCTAACTTGTTAAACCATGCTTTTAATCATGCTCTAACAAGTTCCATATGATGATCAATCATCATATTACTAGTAACCAACAAGCAAGCATCAACATATACCAAACAACATCATACTAACAATATTACATCATGTTTCATCTTATTTAAGCTTATGCTTCATGATTCAAGATTCAAGTCCTTTAGTGTTCATATGTTTCATCATAATATATCTATTAACCACTAAAAACATGGAGTAAACAAAGATCAAAGAAGCCTTACAACTAGCTTAAAGCTAGGGAAGAAACAATGGAGAAAATGGGTGGATAAAAGCTTGTGGTTGAGGTCCTTCAAGTTCCAAGAGTTCCACACTTCGTTATTCACCTTTTTGCACCTTGGGATGGTCTTGGATTGTATGAATGATGACCAAAAATGGAGGTGGTGTGTGGGGGTTGTTTGGCTGTGAGCTTGTTGTGGAGAAGAGGAAGAGTTGTGTTGGTGATGATGGTGAGTGGTTATGTTCATATAACTTCATTTAGTGTCTTTACCCATTAGTCCATGTGCTCCCTCAAGTACACACATGATCTAGCAAATCCCAATGAAAAGATCACATGGGATTTAGGAAGATATTAGGAGATTTAAGTGATCTTGGTGGGGCCATACATCTTGGGCCGTAGACATGGAAGAGGGGGGGGGGGGCGGGTTAAATGAAAATTATTTTGGTAAGTGGGTGATTAGTAGGGGTTAAGATGTAAAGTCTAATGTTTAGTGTGTTACTTGTATCATGTAGTGTGTTTAAGTGTTCGGGAACCAAGACTAGCTTAGAAAAAGTGAAAAAATGTTTTTAACAATATTTTGGTGTCCTGGGTAATGCCCGGTTGTTCGGTGAGATACCGTTCCGTTAAAGTGCTAAGTTATTCCATATGGTGTCCTATATATATCTTTTTGTAACACTTTTAATTCCCAACACTTAGGAAAGCATACATGACCATTTAGTCAATTTGTTTGCACAAGACTAGTATGTTAAAAAGCACATGTAAGTATGACGCAGTAATCAGAAAGCAGTTAAGTAATTCAGCACAGACATCAAGCACTTTAATTAACATTAATAAATCGTACGGATACATGTAATTATGAGGGTTGTCACATTCTCCCCCTGTTAAGAAAATTTCGTCCTGAAATTTAGCACGTGGTTACTGAGGAAGCTAGTTAAGTTGCGTTGGTTTCCTGGTTTTCCTGGGGTGTCACATCATCCCCCCGTTGATTTGGAATTTCGTCCCGAAATTCTGCGGTAGCTTCAGCCTTAGTAGTGGTCGCACTTTTCCTAAACAACTGGGGATACTTGAGTTTCATTTGGTCTTCTCGTTCCCAGGTATACTCTGGGCCACGACGGGAATTCCAACGAACTCGAACAAGAGGTATTCTGGTACGCTTGAGAACCTTAACATCTCGATCAGTAATCGCTTCTGGTTCCTCGATGAATCGCAGCTGGTCGTCGATAGTGAGCTCCTTGAGAGGAACTATGAGGGTCTCATCTGACAGACACTTCTTCAGATTCGACACATGGAATACGTTGTGAACTCCGCTGAGTTCTGCCGGTATATTCAACTTGTAAGCGACTTTGCCAATTTTCTCAACGATTTCGAACGGTCCGACATAACGCAGATTGAGTTTGCCTCGTTTGCCAAAACGAACTACACCTTTCCAAGGTGAGACTTTGAGTAGCACCCGATCCCCAACCTGGAACTCGAGTGGTTTCCTGCGCTTATCAGCATAGCTTTTCTGACAGTCACGAGCTGCCGCCATTCGTTGTCGTATCTAAGCAATCTTCTCGGTTGTATCTACTACAAGTTCTGGGCCAGTGATTTGACTGTCACCAACTTCTGCCCAACAAAGAGGTGACCGGCATTTACGTCTGTACAATGCCTCAAATGGAGCGGCCTGGATACTGGTGTGGTAGCTGTTATTATACGAAAACTCCACTAACGGGAGGTGTTTTTCCCAGCCGTTACCAAAGTCGATTACACATGCCCTAAGCATGTCTTCAAGGGTTTGGATGGTGCGTTCAGATTGCCCATCCGTCTGTGGATGATATGCCGTGCTCATGTCTAATCGAGAGCCAAAGGACTTGTGCATAGCTTGCCATAATTCAGATGTAAAACGTGAGTTACGATCAGAAATGATGGAGGTTGGCACTCCGTGCCTTGATAGTACTTCCTTTAGGTAGACGTCTGCTAGGGTAGAAAACTTATACATTTCCTTGATAGCTAGAAAATGTGCAGACTTGGTCAGTCGACCCACGATCACCCAAATGGTATCATTTCTGCGTTGAGATCTAGGCAGGCCAGTAACGAAATCCTTGGAAATTTTCTCCCATTTCCATTTAGGTATTTCTGGTTGTTGAAGTAGGCCTGATGGTTTCTGGTATTCGACCTTGACCCTAGCACAAGTCAAGCATTTACTGACGTAGGTTGCTATGTTGGCTTTCATGCTAGGCCACCAGTATGTAGTCTTTAAGTCGTGGTACATCTTATCCGAACCAGGATGTACTGAGTAACGAGACTTGTGCGCTTCTTCCATCACAAGCTCGCGTAAGTTTCCGTAAAGTGGGACCCAGATGCGCCCTGTTACACAGTAGGCGCCGTCTTCCTTTTGTTCTAACCGCTTCCTCGATCCTCGTAAGGACTCAGCCCTGATGTTCTCTGCTTTCAACGCTTCAACCTGAGCATCTCATATCTGGGTAGGAAGACTAGATTGGATGGTAAGTTGTAACGCTCGCACACGTTTAGGTGTAGTATCCTTTCGACTGAGGGCGTCGGCCACAACATTGGCTTTGCCCAGATGATACTTGATCGCACATTCGTAATCATTCAAGAGCTCGACCCATCGACATTGTCGCATGTTTAATTCCTTTTGCTTGAAGATATGCTCGAGACTCCTGTGATCGGTGTAAATAGTGCACTTGGTACCGTATAGGTAATGTCTCCATATCTTAAGTGCGAAAACAACTGCTCCCAATTCCAAGTCATGCGTAGTGTAGTTCCTTTCGTGAACTTTAAGTTGGCGCGATGCGTAGGCAATGACCTTGTCACGTTGCATCAACACGCAACCAAGTCCTTGGATGGAAGCGTCGCAATAAACCACAAAATCATCTGTGCCTTCAGGCAATGAGAGGATAGGCGCGCTACAAAGTCTATCTTTTAAGTGCTGAAACGCAGATTCCTGTGCATCACCCCAACGATAGGTGACACCCTTCTGAGTTAGTGAGGTGAGAGGTTGCACAATCTTGGAGAAACCCTTGATGAACCTTCTGTAGTAGCCCGCCAAGCCCAAGAATTGGCGGATTTCTGTTGGTGTACGGGGTTCAGGCCAGTTCTTGATCGAGTCAACCTTGGATGGATCTACATGAATCCCATCCTCATTTACCACGTGGCCTAGAAAGTGGACTTCGCGAAGCCAGAAGTCACATTTCGAAAATTTGGCATACAACTGCTCTGTTCGAAGAAGTTCCAAAATAAGCCTCAGGTGACGTTCGTGTTCTTCCTGACTCTTTGAATAGATCAGGATGTCGTCGATGAAATCTATGACAAACTTATCCAGGTAAGGTTTGTACACTCGGTTCATGAGATCCATGAAGACCGCAGGTGCATTCGTCAATCCGAAAGGCATAACCAGAAACTCGTAATGCCCATAACGAGTCCTGAATGCTGTTTTAGAGATATCCTCATCTCAGACTCTCAGTTGATGGTAGCCTGACCTTAGGTCAATCTTTGAGTAGAAACTCGACCCTTGCAACTGGTCGAATAAGTCATCAATGCGTGGGAGAGGATAACGATTCTTTACGGTCACCTTGTTGAGTTCGCGGTAGTCAATACACATTCTGAAGGTACCGTCTTTCTTCTTCACGAATAACACTGGAGCTCCCCAAGGCGAAGAGCTAGGACGTATGAAACCCTTTTCCAAGAGTTCTTGTAGTTGCGTGGACAGTTCTTTAAGTTCTGATGGAGCTAGACGATAAGGTGCTCAAGCTATGGGCGCTGCTCTAGGAGCTAGCTCGATTTGAAACTCGACTTGTCGATGAGGCGGAAGACCAGGTAATTCCTCAGGAAATACCTCAGGAAAGTCGCGCACAATAGGAATGTCTTCTATCTTCTTCTCTTCCGAGGATGTATCAGAAATGAGGGCTAGGATAGCAGTGTGGCCCTTTCGCAAACACTTCTGGGCCTTAAGGAAAGAGATGATGCCCACAACAGCACCACTCTTGTCGCCATGAATCATGAGAGGTTCTTCACCAGAACGAGGAATACGGACGATTTTCTCGTTGCAAAGAATTTCTGCTTGCTGATGAGATAACCAATCCATCCCAATAACAACGTCGAAACTACCAAGTACGATAGGAATAAGATCGATAGAGAAGGTCTGACCAGCTAAGATGAGGTTACAACCCTTAACTATGTGTGTGGCTTCTAGACTTTTACCGTTTGCTAGTTCTACCGTGTGTTTGGTGTTCAAAAGTGTTGGAGTGCGCTCAAGCATTTGGCTAACTTTTAAGGACACATAACTAGTATCAGCACCCGAATCAAATAAAACAGTAACAAAGAAGTCATTCAGACGAAACTTACCCATCACAACGTTGGGATCGTTCCTCACGTCACCCTGACCAATCATGAACGCACGTCCCCTGGCACCATTACCATCATTGTTTCCCCCATTATTGTTTCCGTTCCCCTGATTATTGTTGTTGTTCTGATTCTGGTTCAACTGGGGGCAGTTCCTTTTGAAGTGACCTTCAGCACCACACTGAAAACATCCATTGTTGCCCTGCTATTGCTGCTGCTGGTTCTGTGGTGCTTGTGGCTGTTGTTGGCGACTCTGATTTGCTGGTCGTGCGCCCCTGCAATCCTTCGCTTCATGACCAAACTTGTTACACCTCAGAAAACGACCCTTGTGGCATTGCCCACTATGATGCTTGTTGCATCGGTTGCACTTGGGGTGGTTTCCTCGATATCCACCCTGCCCTTGACTACCAGAAGATTGCTGACTGGGGCTCCTGTACTCATCTGTCTTTCGCTGCTGGGGCTGAGTCTAAGCTGAAGTAAAATCGTTGCCCGAATTTCCATCCCACTTGCGCTTGTTATCACTGGGAGCATCAGAAGTAGTAGTAGCACTAATACGCTTGGGCAGCTTGTTTTGCTCGACTGCCTGATCAGTGAGGCGATGAGCCAACCGGATGATTTGCTGAATGGTGCCAAGATTAGCTGAGGTCACGTGGCTCTGAATTTCTGGCACTAAACCCTTAAGGTACAGTTCGATACGCTTGATAGGAGGATCCACCATAGTGGGACACAAGATAGCTAGTTCGTTCGATCTTTTTATGTATGACTCGATTTCAGACCCCGTCATCTTCAAATTGAAAAATTCCACCTCTAGCTTGTGGATGTCGTCACGACTACAGTACTCTTCTTTGATCAACTCTTTGAAGTCGTTCCATGGGGTGGCATTAGCAACCGCCAACCCTAGCAGTTGAACCTATGCTTTCCACCAGGTTAACGCAGCACCTTCGAGTGTTCCAGTAGCAAATTTCACCCTACGATCTTCAGGGCATTCACACATCTCAAAAACAGACTCAATCTTCTCGAACCAGTTAAGAAGACCTACAGCTCCTTCTGTGCCGCTGAAGGTACTAGGTCGGCAATCCATGAATGTTTTGAATGTGCACACAGGAGGCTGTGCAGGTTGACCTGTCGTGAGAGTAAGGAAGGACAAAGTTTATCACAAGGGTTGGTTTATGAAAGTAGGATCTAAACATCCTAGGATAGGTCGAAATAGTAGGTTATACCTCCTGCTAGAGCTGCTGCGAGTGCCTCAGCAACTCGTTCATTGATCAAAGCCGTCAACTGGGCTTGAGTTAGGTTGATACCACTACGTCCTCCACGTCCGTTCATGATCTTCATAACGAAGCAACGTAGGTGAGAAAAGTGTCACACCCCGACCACGTAAAACAACAAATCGTGGCGGAATCGTCGGGGAGTGTTGTAACAGAATCATTGTTTCATAACACATGGAAATTTAAATGTTGTTTTATTAATTAAAAGAAATTACAATGTCTTAACAACAAGGAAGCATAACATAATTAACTAGTCTTGCATCTTTTATTGTCACTAAGGCCCGAGTCTGCCTATGTGTAACTTGATCAATCCTATGCATCATTTCCTGAAACACATGTGAAAATAGGTACGTCAGCATAAAAATGCCTGTGAGATACATAGGTTTTATTGATTTAGGATTCATGACTTATAAGTTTAGAAAAAGTTGTTTAACAAAAGTCAGTCATGAGCCTTGTAAAATGTTTTTGTTTTATAAATCATATAAAAATCGATAAGGAAACAGATGAAATAAAGGAAATATGTATGGTTAAATAAATAACCAAGTAAAATGAATTTGTATAAAATGTGTTGTTTGTAAAACAATGTTTTGTAAAGATATGTTAATTGTATAAAATGTAATATGTCAAAATTGAAATGGTTTAAATAATGCTACGATATGTAATATCATAAAAGCACTTATATATAGGAAGTACCAGCGGCGTATCCACCATGCTTTTATCATATTACACACGTCTCGTTACTTAAATCACTTACCCAAACAAACCACCAATGTAAAAATGTTCATGTATAACTAAATGTAATGTTTAAACAAATGTTGAAATGTTACTGTGTAAACAAATGTAATGTAGAGTGAATAAAAAGCCTTTATTGATTAAAAGCATTTACTCGACCCCATAAAAAAGAAATGTACAAAACAATGCAATTGATAAATTATAATCAAAATTTATGTTTTGTAAAATAATGCATGCTTTACTGATACAAACATCTATGCGGTGTTGTGAAAATGCATACATTCAAGCCTTGAGACTGTGGCGATAAACCCTTAAACGAATTAAAGATTTATCTGAGTTATGTTTATCGAATTCGGTCATTCCTTCCATCCAAACATACCTAGGATGTCAGGAACGGGAGTTGTCAATTCCTATGGTACCACTACCTACTAACGAACGGCGTAGCTAATGTTAATGAATGTATTTTTGAGCCATTTAAACAAACCAAATGTCATACCAAAATGTAAGCATGTTTTATGAAAATAATGTACTAAGTATGCAACAAATGGACATACATAGCATGAAATGAAATGTAAAATAATGTACTAAGTATGCACTAAATGGACATACATAGCATGAAATGAAATGCAAAATAGTGTACTAAGTATGCACTACATGGACATACATAGCATGAAATGTAATGTAAAACGATGTACTAAGTATGCACTAAATGGACATACATAGCAAAAACATAATAAAATCATGTACTAATAGTGTACTAATGAACATAGCAAGTATATGATATGAAAACATGGAAAGCATGAAAGTAACAAGTAGGCACATGCGTTTCACCCCAAAACATTTGGAAAACAGTAAAAGAGGGGACTATGTACTCACTTGAGGGTGCTTAGAAGTCTTGGATAACAACCAAGCAAAGCTAGAGGGATCACGGAAATCAAACGGCACCTAATATAGATAACTATGTAAATAAACGGACCTAAATCGGAGGATCGGATAAAATGAGGTTTCATAAACCAAATGAGTTTAGGGACTCATGTAATATGGTTTAACCAAGCCTACATTCTAAAACGAAACCTAACCTAAGTGCTTACGACCCATTACGACTCGTTAAGGTAGCTTACGCCACTTTAACGCGTCGTTCGCGTAAAACGCGTTCGGACCGCCTAACTAGTCCTATGATAAGTAAAATATTCCTTAACATGTCTAATATTGTTGCCAAATCAGTTTAGATATCAAAAATTATGTTACATATGCTTAAAATGAATTTTGGCGTAAAAAGGGCATTTTGGTCATTTACCTAAGGCATATAAACTACCTATCATACAACTACTTAAACGACGTGACCATAAGGTATAACCTCGGAAGGTTATTCCCTATGCAACTATGGTCACCTAATGTGTTTGGTCGGATCCTAAAGATCGACCAAACGGGTCGGGTTCGAAAGTATAAGCGGTTGTTTAGACCGCTTACCTTACGACCCTACATAAGCACTAAACCTAAAGTGACGAGCTAAACATGTTAAAACATGCTTAATGAGGTTTGAAAACAGGTTTGGTATAAAAAAAACGGTTTTGATACCTAAAAGTAGTTTGGTTACAAAATACGCAAGAATAGGCATTTTGGCCGAAACTACGACTCGCCACTATGCCTAGATAACGTGGTAATCAGTAGGTATAGTCACAAGAGAATAAAACCATCGTGATTATGCTCACGTTATGAAGTTCAAACAAACTTCATGTTGACCATAAACTGGTCAAAGCAGAAAGTCAAACACAGTTTGACTTTGACGCGAAAAAGAACGAAAGAGGACTTACAACAGGTCCAAGAATGGAAGTTTTGATCCGATTACTCTCAGGTATGAAGCGTATACTTCAACTTAGAGAGCCAAATCAGATCAAATGTGAGTTTTGAAGCAAGAGGGTGGGGGTATTTTGTCACACCCCGAAATTATCAGAGCATTGGCGTGACTGGACTGGTATCTTCATTTCACAGCGGAAGCAAATAAGCAAAGACTTCTAGAAACTGAACGCCTGCTAAGTACTCGAATTCTCGATGGTCCTCCTATTCCAACCGTGCCTTGACTTTGGAAAGCAACCTGAGAAAGAAACATGCGAAAAAGTCAACATAAAGTTGAGCGAGTTCATAGTTTGTTCGTAAAAGATTTGAGATAAATCTTTTGAGTTGTGAAAGGGTTGAAATAAATCTTTGGTATTGTGAAAGATTTGAAATAAATCTTTGGAATAACCGGTTTTTGAAATAGTACTGAGAAAATGAATTTAAAAATCATTTTCTTGCTAAGTTATATGGAAACGTTGTGTTTGTAACACGTTATGTTCATAAAACCATGTATTTGTAAAGCCTTGTATTTGTAATGTTCGCATAACCATCAATGCCCACCCTGACCTTGACTCCATACCCGCATAATGCTTTGAAATTTGGATAAAACATGGTAGTTAATTTGTATGAACAAGAAGTTTCCGTAAGTATAAAATCCCTGGTATGTAGCAGATAAGGAAAAAGAGATCACCAATGGTTTGCAAGGCCATTGATATGTGTGAAGTGCAAGTAGGAAGACTCAAACCTAGCAGATTTATGCGTCGGGCACAAAGTCACCCCGAGGTCCGTTCTGTTTGGCCTGGGGGCTGGGCTCGCTACACCCAGATAGATCTACCGCTCCTGTCCCTCGGTCCTACAATGAGGATTAATGGCCTCCAGTTCCCGCCTACCCACTCACATGATCTAAGTAGTAACCCTCCTTACGCTAACCATACCATGTATAAAATAAATCCCTGGTCACCCTGACCAAATTCCTGGTCACCCTGGCCGAATATCATTCACATTTCGAAAATAAGCATTTGTTTTTGTAAAAACCGGTATGTTTAGTATAAGCCTTTCGTAATTCATTTGTGTTCCTCGAAATCCCTTCGTAATATGATTTAGAAATACGAGTTTTGCGTTAGTTCAAAACTTTGTATGTTTTTGCAAAACGTGCATGTCTTTCCACCCCGAAAACATTTATAAAAATGTAAAGCCGTAAAAAGTGGGGGTTATGAACTCGCCTGAATATTCTTGTGCAAAGCTAGCTAATTACGACTTCGTGATGTCGTTTCCAAGACTTGTGCGTTCTACAACATTCCTAACACGGAATATCTAATAAGTCCCTAATTAATGTGGTAACAAAACTACGTGTCACCGAGCTCTACCGAATCGTTAGCCGAACGATTCGACAGTAAGTTGTTAACTTAATAGTAATGATTAAGTTATACTCGTTAGGTTTCGCCTAATGTCGGTAATAGGTTAATAAGTCTTGTAAAGACTTAGTTCTCGAGAGATTTAAAATGAATAAATATTTATATAAAAATATATAAATATATCGTTGTAAGTGTGTTAGCCGTCTCGAGTAGTCATACGTGTATAAAAGAATATTTTTATGAAAAATATCATATAACAAACTCGTATCATATATCGCGTTTCGTATGAAAGTAATATATAATAACTTGTATTATATTTATCACGTCTTGTGTATATTTGCCAAAAATATACGTATATGCCGTTTCGGCGTATAAAATAAATATGAAAAATTATATTTATTCCATAAAAGAATCGTCGAGTTGTCGTGTTTGAAAATAAATATACAACTATATTTATTTTGATGAAACGAATTCGTGTTACGCGATGCTTGCAATAAATATATATACTATATTCATTTATAAAAAGATTCGAGTTCGTTTGAAATAAATATAATAATAACTATATTTATTTTTGTTGTCAAAATAATTTCCGTATCTTTGTACTCGTAAGTTGTAAGTGTCGTCTAAATAACATGCGTTAGTAAAATCAAAGTCGTTTGAATCCGATTTGTTTTCGTTATATAATAAGACGCGTGTTGTTTTTACGGATTTTCTCGAAAAACGGGCAGAGTTTCCTCTGTTTTTGGACGCCCCGACAACACAAGTTGTCGCTATTTTTATCAAAATTCAATCAATTCACGCAATATATATAGCTTTTCATCAAATATGCCAAATTAAAGTGCAAATAGTCGCTAAAAGTATCGGTCGAGCTCGTTCACGAAATAATTAAAATTATAAGAATAATGAAATGTATTGCGCCGTAAAATCTTTACCATCTTCTCGTGTCGAAAACCGAGCTGACCGAATCAACTCGCTGAGTTGACTGAGTTTGACCGAGTTTGACCGAACTGGACCGAGTTGACTCGAACCGCTTCAAAATCTGACCCGAACCGACTGACCCAAACCAAACCGAGTGGACTCGTCTGTCCCGAGTCGACTCGCTGACTGAGCTGACTCGCTTACTGAGTCAACCGAACCGCCTGCCCGAGCCGCCTGACCGAACTGAACCCGAATCTGTCCCGAACATCTCTGTTGACCAGTCGTTGACCCGAGCCCATCTGTTGACTGAGTTGACTCGGTTGACCGAGTCAAACCGAGTTGAGCCGAACACTAACCCGAACACCGAATATGTTGAATCCGAACCCGAAATAAACACCGGCTTTGACTGAAACACTTGAACCAAATTATCATCATTAACAACAGCAGCAACATCATCGTCACCATCAACGATTTTCACGGAACAAAAGAAAATGGGAAGTGGGTTTACCGGAAATTTTGTCGGACGAAGACCGCCGCCGCTGCTGCTCGATCCACCGCCGTCTCCTCCACCGCAGTCGCCGTGAGCGGTGGTGCCGCCGTTCTTCCTCTCTCTCATCTCTCTCTCTCTCCGTCCTGTCTCTCCCTCTCTTCCGTCTCTGTCTTCTTCACCGCACCACCACCGAACAGTGGTGGTGGTGGTTCGTTTTGTTGTTCGAAAAGGGGGGGTGTCTCGCCGGAATGGACCACCGACCGCCACCGGTTCCTTGTGGTTGTTCGCCGGACAGAAAACAGAGGGAGGGAGTGGAGGTGACCGAGAGATGTGTGTGTGTCTGTGTTTGTATATAATAACCGAGAGAGAGAGGAAGTCTTTGTGTAGAGTTTTGTGTGTGTAAAATAATATGCAGACAAAGAATGGGTGTGGCTCTAATATAGAGAAGTTGAAATCTTTAAAGATCAAAATAAATCTTTTGAGGAGATTTTTGGTAGGATTCTCAAGGGATTTAAGACAGATTTACAAGCAAAAATCTAGTAAAAAAGATTAATACATTATGTGTAGGTTTAGGCTTGTGTGCTTTGGGCTTGGGCCCGGGGCCCACAAGCTCAATCCCATGAGTAAGTGGCCCGTAATTCCTACGAGACCCGTTGTCAAATCCTGAACTCCGTTTTAACGTCAAAAATTAAAATACACAAAAATACGGTCGGTAGTCGTTGTTTGCACGCCCGTTCGTCGATCACGGTAATAATCACGAAAAATTGTATCGCTGTCGTCTTTAATCCGTTTTTCGATCCGGTTCCGACTGTAGTCACAAAAATTTTATTACGAAGCTAATATATATCGTAAAATTTTAATATTTGTCGGCGTTGTCAGTATTCTGTTCGGTTTCAATCCGTTGCCATATAACGTTTCACAGGTTTCTCTGTAAACCACCGTTCGCGCACTGTAAAGTCGAATAGGCGTTCCTAGGCACTCCAAAGGCCTAATTAAGTTAATCCGTGCTGTAAACACTATTTATTATCGCGTTAATCACCAGTTAATCACGTAATTAAGAGCCGTAAATTACTGGTTGTCACATATTTATAGGAAAACCAAGACCGTTAGGATCGTTCATCGAAAACCGAGCTTCGATCTGGACCTTACATGTGTGCCCATGGTTTTAGAATAACATGGGTACCCCAAAACAAGCCCATAGTTTCATTAAAACCATGTGTAAATGAGGGGAACAGCTGGAACAAGCTGGAAATCAGATTTTCAATTTTGGTCCCTTCCTAAGATAACTATGGCAGATTGTCAATTTTGGTCCCTGAATATGCAAAACATGGTTTTTGATGCATTTTTGACACGTTTAAGCCCCGTTACTCCCATTTCAAGGCTCTAAAATGAAGTTAATGTATAGGGAACATGAAAGATGCTCAAAAATATCTCGGATGTCGGTCCGTTTGGTCGTACGGTTGCGTTGTTCGGTTAATTACGACGAAACACGAACGAATGCGAAAAACGATCCAAATTACTCGACGAATGGAATTTTATCATGCAAATCACTAAAATAAAATATTTTAATTATTACATAAAGTTTTGGATGTCCGGATGTATTCAGAACGTAAGATATGCGCGGAAATGCAAACTTATGCACTTTTTGACGCTTTTAGTCCCTGAATGACCAAAAAGTTTATTTTAGCACACCGAACCCCTCAAAGCCTATTTCTAAGATATGTAAAGGATATTTAGGGTATTTTTAACTTATGGTCATGTTCCGGAATGTTCGTTACAGTACGAATCGGCATACTTTCGCAGTTTGTCGAAATTAGTCCCTGTAAGCGAATAAACATGATTTCGGCACACCAAACCTTCCAAAACTTATTTCTAAGTTATGTATAGGTTATTTAAGGCATGTTAAGCCTATGTCACTGTTCCAGAGTGTTTGTTGCATTAAACTGGTTATATTTACTCATCAGTGCGCGTATAACCTTCCAGAAAGCGATTTAGAGCCCAAAATTTAACAAGAATTGATATGTGCAAAAGATACACATATTTATACAAATCCCAAGTATGAAATACAATATTTTAATGGTTTGGTATGTGTTTGATGGTCGAGGAGGCACAGGTGTCACAGTCTCCCCTACTTCAGGAAATTTTGTCCCGAAATTTATTTAGAGGAAACTTGTGAGAGCTTGAAACATGAAGTTGAAAAGATAAAACAACACTGGTTAAGGTTCTGAACTTTTAGTGACTTTAATAACATCATGCTTGCAATGTAAGAGGGACACTTATTTACAAGTATATAAAGCGTTATTGGTGCGTCCACCGTACCTTCATTACATTGTTCACGTTTTGTTATTGTTACCACCATAGGTTCTTACACATGATAAATCTTACTGGGGTTCCTGTGCATTAAATTTCATAATTATGTACGCGTCCATAATTACATAATTCCTTGCATAGTCCGCACAGCGTACTTTATAATGTGTAGGGGAAAACCAAATGAACAAACTTGTGATGAGCGTGACTAGACCACCATAGGGTCCTTTTACTTAAATCAATAAATGATTTAAATAGACTACCAAGGAGTCTTTTCAGCCATATCATCACATGCCATTCTTAACCAGATTTTGAATCAATCTTCTGACTTAGACCACTCAAAGGGTCTCTTTTTGAATCATGGAATGGTACTATATAACCCAAGGGTATTAACGATTACGTAGAAGCCCGTTAAGGATTTAGGGTAGTACCTTTGGATATCCTACTATGAATCTTTCACATGAAGATATGGAAGATTCTACGAGGAAATGAAAACAAAAACACAAAAGAAAACACATAACACATAATCACATAACCACAAAATTGTTTATCTTGATCTTTAATTTGTTAATTTGTTTTGTTAATTGCGCAGATGTATTTAAAGCACACCAGGTATCCAATCCGTGGATTTTGATTGGCACTTTTTGAATATTTTCAAGAATCTAACTATAAAGATAGGAAGATCTTAAAAAGAAAATTCGATTTCTATTATAAGGAATCGAAATGTTCGAATTAAGGCATACAAGGAATCCAATGAAGGACTCTTGATTTGAATGACAATCATCCACAAGGATCTAATTGTGAATGTAAGAAGATCCCATATGGATTTTGGGATTTGAAAACCGGGAGGCATTTCAAAACATTGCACTAGACGTGCTTAAGTCGAAACATGAGGTAAAATGCTTATGAAGTTGAGGCGCTAGATATGCCAAGGCGACATATGAAGCAGAATTTGAAGATTAAGTCAATGTATGGAAATTTTTTTTTTTTGAAAACTATGCATGCGGTTCTTTTTGAAACACGTTTAATGTTTTTGAAACCTTACATAATACTTTTGAAATCATAGAGTAGGTGTATTAGATAAGTATATTTATAAAATGTTTTAAAATCATGCGAGATGAATTTTTGAAATTATGTATAAGGTTTTTTTGAAAACATGAATGATGTTTTTGAAATCATGCACTTGATATATTTAGTAAATATACTATGTTAAAAATGTTTTCAAACTATATGGAATATTTTGAAATCATGAAGGTTGCTTTTGAAAACTTATGCTATGCATGTTGTTATGAAAACCAGAATGCAATGGGCATGAGATCGAAAAATTACCCTTAGTTATCTAACCAAGGATTTAAAGGCACAGATGTGCATAATGCACGATTACTCATAATGTCACTTATTTTATGTACTTCGTTTCTTAGAATGAAACGAGTACTTAAAATTTTCGAGGAAATTATGAGTGATCACATGAAAGGGGGAATCACAAGAGTAGTTTGTTTAAAGAACATAGTTCCTTGATGTAGGTATCATAGGGAAATGCCATACACATATGTAACTACACTTGTACATCAGAATTGTGAACAACCATTTATATAAAACAGATTGTTTCAGGGTTCATCAAAAGATACAAAGCATGAAAGTTCAGATTATTTAAAGTAGCTTCTTCTGATCGGCCAAATGCTCATTTGTGGGTTCGATTTGCATTGACAATCTCTGGGCATTTGTTCCAGAAATGGCTCGTCTTGCCACAGTTGTAGCACGATCCAGGTGGAAAACGAACTTGGATAGGGTTGGCTTGTGGTTGATTTGGACCACCTTGGGTTGGGTTAGTTCGATAAGCACTTGCCAGGTGACCAATTCGCCCACATGATACACACACACGACACGGTAGGTGAGCTTGGTGATGCCCGTTACATTTGTTGCATAACGGTGCCGTTCCTTTGTATTGCTTCTTAGCTGGTGGTGCTGCCACCTGGCTAGGTCTGGTCTGATTTGGTGCAATGACTGGAGAATTCTTTGAAGCTTTACGCTTCCTTGACCTTTTCGAAGGCTTGGCTTCTGCTTCCTTTGATGCTTTTTGAGTGGCTCTATTATTGAGACGAGACATGGCGACACCTAAATCCACAGACTTCAGGATTATTTCGCCTATTCGCTAGGCAAATTTGGCAGTTTGCTCGGACATTTGAGTGTCGCTGCGATGAAGAGACATTCTGGAGGAAGTGAAAGACATAGGAGGAAACAAGTGAAATGTTATTGGATAATCAAAATAGAATGGCAATGCATAAAATTGCGATCATTTGTTTGTTACCTAAGGCAAACAAATGAGACGGCGACAAATCAAAGTAAACGGGCCATATTAATGTATCACTAAAGACATGCTTGCCTATAAGTGAACACTCACCCCAAGAGTTCCCAGGTAAGAGTGACTGGTCCGATACTGCGGATTTGTACGAACACTCTAGCCTTAGACAGAAAACTCAGAGTACAGGCATTCACCCTTCCATTTTGCACGTGTTCACATTATAAGACCCAAACTTTGACGAAATTTTGAAAACTTAGAGGGTTCAAAACCTAGTAATCAATCATCCTAGAACAGATGATTGGTTTTCGAAGTGAATTCGAAATTTGTGTTCTTGTTGTGGTTGTCGCCTAAGGATAGGTGACGGTATTGTCTTATAACTAAACGCAAGTAAACTCGCGTTAGGGTCCTAGGAAGGTTATAGACTAGGTCAAAGCATTACTAATAACCTAATTCCCTATAACCATGAGCTCTGATACCAACTTTTCTGTCACACCCCGACCACGTAAAACAACAATCATGGCGGAATCATCGGGGAGTGTTGCAATAGAATCATTGTTTCATAACACATGAAAATTTAAATGTTGTTTTATTAATTAAAAGAAATTACAATGTCTTAACAACAAGGAAGCATAACATAATTAACTAGTCTTGCATATTTTATTGTCACTAAGGCCCGAGTCTGCCTATGTGTAACTTGATCAATCCTATGCATCATTTCTGAAACACATATGAAAATAGGTACGTCAGCATAAAAATGCTTGTGAGATACATAGGTTTTATTGATTTAGGATTCATGACTTATAAGTTTAGAAAAAGTTGTTTAACAAAAGTCAGTCATGATCCTTGTAAAATGTTTTTGTTTTATAAATCATATAAAAATCGATAAGGAAACAGATGAAATAAAAGAAATATGTATGGTTAAATAAATAACCAAGTAAAATGAATTTGTATAAAATGTGTTGTTTGTAAAACAATGTTTTGTAAAGATATGTTAATTGTATAAAATGTAATATGTCAAAATTGAAATGGTTTAAATAACGCTACGATATGTAATATCATAAAAGCACTTATATATAGGAAGTACCAGCGGCGTATCCACCATGCTTTTATCATATTACACATGTCTCGTTACTTAAATCACTTACCCAAACAAACCACCAATGTAAAAATGTTCATGTATAACTAAATGTAATGTTTAAACAAATGTTGAAATGTTACTGTGTAAACAAATGTAATGTAGAGTGAATAAAAAGCCTTTATTGATTAAAAGCATTTACTCGACCCCATAAAAAATAAATGTACAAAACAATGCAATTGATAAATTATAATCAAAATTTATGTTTTGTAAAATAATGCATGCTTTACTGATACAAACATCTATGCGGTGTTGTGAAAATGCATACATTCAAGCCTTGAGACTGTGGCGATAAACCCTTAAACGAATTAAAGATTTATCTGAGTTATGTTTATCGAATTCGGTCATTCCTTCCATCCAAACATACCTAGGATGTCAGGAACGGGAGTTGTCAATTCCTATGGTACCACTACCTACTAACGAACGGCGTAGCTAATGTTAATGAATGTATTTTTGAGCCATTTAAACAAACCAAATGTCATACCAAAATGTAAGCATGTTTTATGAAAATAATGTACTAAGTATGCAACAAATGGACATACATAGCATGAAATGAAATGTAAAATAATGTACTAAGTATGCACTAAATGGACATACATAACATGAAATGAAATGCAAAATAGTGTACTAAGTATGCACTACATGGACATACATAGCATGAAATGTAATGTAAAACGATGTACCAAGTATGCACTAAATGGACATACATAGCAAAAACATAATGAAATCATGTACTAATAGTGTACTAATGAACATAGCAAGTATATGATATGAAAACATGGAAAGCATGAAAGTAACAAGTAGGCACATGCGTTTCACCCCAAAATGTTTGGAAAACAGTAAAAGAGGGGACTATGTACTCACTTGATGGTGCTTAGAAGTCTTGAATAACAACCAAGCAAAGCTAGAGGGATCACGGAAATCAAACGGCACCTAATATAGATAACTATGTAAATAAACGGACCTAAATCGGAGGATCGGATAAAATGAGGTTTCATAAACCAAATGAGTTTAGGGACTCATGTAATATGGTTTAACAAAGCCTACATTCTAAAACGAAACTTAACCTAAGTGCTTACGACCCGTTACGACTCGTTAAGGTAGCTTACGCCACTTTAACGCGTCGTTCACGTAAAACGCGTTCGGACCGCCTAACTAGTCCTATGATAAGTAAAATATGCCTTAACATATCTAATATTGTTGCCAAATCAGCTTAGATATCAAAAATTATGTTACATATGCATAAAATGAATTTTGGCGTAAAAAGGGCATTTTGGTCATTTACCTAAGGCATATAAACTACCTATCATACAACTACTTAAACAACGTGACCATAAGGTATAACCTCAGAAGGTTATTCCCTATGCAACTATGGTCACCTAATGTGTTTGGTCGGATCCTAAAGATCGACCAAACGGGTCGGGTTCGAAAGTATAAGCGGTTGTTTAGACCGCTTACCTTACGACCCTACATAAGCACTAAACCTAAAGTGACGAGCTAAACATGTTAAAGCATGCTTAATGAGGTTTGAAAACAGGTTTGGTATCAAAACAAACGGTTTTGATAACTAAAAGTAGTTTGGTCACAAAATACGCAAGAATACGCATTTTGGCCGAAACTACGACTCGCCACTATGCCTAGATAACGTGGTAATCAGTAGGTATAGTCACAAGAGACTAAAACCATCGTGATTACGCTCACGTTATGAAGTTCAAACGAACTTCATGTTGACCATAAACTGGTCAAAGCAGAAAGTCAAACACAGTTTGGCTTTCACGCGAAAAAGAACGAAAGAGGACTTACAACGGGTCCAAGAATGGAAGTTTTGATCCGATTACTCTCAGGTATGAAGCGTATACTTCAACTTAGAGAGCCAAATCAGATCAAATGTGAGTTTTGAAGCAAGAGGGTGGGGGTATTTATAGGAAAACCAAGACCGTTAGGATCGTTCATCGAAAACCGAGCTTCGATCTGGACCTTACATGTGTGCCCATGGTTTTAGAATACCATGGGTACCCCAAAACAAGCCCCTAGTTTCATTAAAACCATGTGTAAATGAGGGGAACAGCTGGAACAAGCTGGAAATCAGATTTTCAATTTTGGTCCCTTCCTAAGATAACTATGGCAGATTGTCAATTTTGGTCCCTGAATGTGCAAAACATGGTTTTTGACGCATTTTTTGACACGTTTAAGCCCCGTTAATCCCATTTCAAGGCTCTAAAATGAAGTTAAAGTATAGGGAACATGAAACATGCTCAAAAATATCTCGGATGTCGGTTCGTTTGGTCGTACGGTTGCGTTGTTCGGTTAATTATGATGAAACACGAACGAATGCGAAAAACGATCCAAATTACGCGACGAATGGAATTTTATCATGCCAATCACTAAAATAAAATATTTTAATTATTACAAAAAGTTTTGGATGTCCGGATGTATTCAGAACGTAAGATATGCGCGGAAATGCAAACTTATGCACTTTTTGACGCTTTTAGTCCCTGAATGACCAAAAAGTTTATTTTAGCACACCGAACCCCTCAAAGCTATTTCTAAGCTATGTAAAGGATATTTAGGGTATGTTTAACTTATGGTCATGTTCCGGAATGTTCGTTACAGTACGAATCGGCATACTTTCGCAGTTTGTCGAAATTAGTCCCTGTAAGCGAATAAACATGATTTCGGCACACCAAACCTTCCAAAACTTATTTCTAAGTTATGTATAGGTTATTTAAGCCTATGTCACTGTTACAGAGTTTTTGTTGCATTAAACTGGTTATATTTACTCATCAGTGCGCGTATAACCTTCCAGAAAGCGATTTAGAGCCCGAAATTGAACAAGAATTGATATGTGCAAAAGATACACATATTTATACAAATCCCAAGTATGAAATACAATATTTCAATGGTTTGGTATTTGTTTGATGGCCGAGGAGGCACAGGTGTCACAAAAAGTGTCGCGAAAGTGCGTAAGCATGGGACGATAGAAGAGAGTAAGCACGCAAGGCTCAAATAGCAGTTATCACGTTAACTAATGCACTATGTGGACTATTAAATAGACAATATAAACATAATTCATACTACCTATTGTGTCGAGTCTTGCACGTGGAGCGAAGCGTCGTTGTGGATCGTTGAGCACTGTACAGGTTATAGTCTGGTTTTATCAAAAAGAATTTCCCCTTTTTAAAACCAAGTTCGCTATAACCAATGGCTCTGATACCAATCTGTCACACCCCCAAAATCCACCAGCGGAGTATCACCGCATGGAGGCGTGACATGACCAGGATCAAGCCACCAATCATATTGAACAATGTATTCAAAATAGTTAAAGTCCTACCACGCAATATAATTGGTGATCAAAAGCTAGTTAACCAAGTTCAAATTAAACAGCGGAAGCAATAAAGGTGAAACCAAAACATAAGTAATAAGTTCATAAGTTTAAATGTTTAACATGGGACTCGACAGTCCATGTCCCTCAACGACCATGCCTCCTCGTGCAAGCTCCATAGATACCTAATGACCTGCAAGGCATGTAACAATGAGTCAACAATAAAGTTGAGCGAGTTCACAGTTGGGTGTTCGTTTTAAGTTGTTTTCAAAATCATGGTTTTTTATTAGCTGGCTTACTTGCCGTGGGGGTTACCCGATAGTTGAAAATGTGATTAATCAATTCCTTATTTCCCAAACCATAACCCGTGGGGGCTTCCCCATGTGAACCACTAGACCGTTACCATATCGACTACTGACGAAAGTATGTTGTGCCCTAAGTCAATGTCTATCATCATTGACTGTTTGCCATGATCCATTAGTACACGCCAGTCCTACCGGCACGGTGTGAGATTTGTCAAACCTAATAGCGCTATTTAACTAATGACCCGCTCGCCATCGGCCTCAGCGATTAAGTCGATATAAAAATGAGGGACTTAGGTGATAGAGTTTTGGCTAGTAGTTTAAGGTTGTTGTCCTACCCAAGGAGGACGAACGTACGTATTCTACCCAAGGAGAATACGCAGGATTAATATTGGCATCCTACCTATGGAGGATGGCGGTACATATCCTACCCAAGGAGAATATGTAGGTTCCGTTTTAGTTTATTAACCCATTCCCAAACCTCCGGGAATCCCATGCCTTATAGAAAGTGTGAACTCACCTTGGTTTGCTCGGTTAGATTAGTTACTCTAATAAACAGGAATCAAGCACGCCCTAATAAGGTACATATAACAATCAGTTTCTCGTGCATGCATAACACGTATCCTACGTATGGTTCATCTACTCATTACTTCTATCACATACCACACAATTCAAATGTCACACTCTGACTTTTGTGGAAAGATCATAGTTAAAAATACACTTGTAACACTTGTTAGAAAATATTTTCTATGTGTTGGAATTTTTAGAAAATTTCGCCAGAGTTTCCTTTGTAAATGGAGGCGTCCATGCTAATAAGCATATCATTTTCTTTTCCAAAAATCATTCAACAATCAACAACAATTTACCAAGAGCAAACTATTCCATTTACAAGCCAACATGAACTTGATGTTTCATAAAACGCGTAGTAACTTGGTAAGGCGTTTAGTGGGTTTAGTTACCCTCCAAAGTATGTTTACTTTTGTTAAAATCTCATTCTCGGGATTTTTAGATGTTCACAACTTGTGAACATATTTTACAAAAATATCTATTTATAACATTTTCATGTTTCACTAGTATCCATATACTTACCTTATTTCCAAAAATAGTGTAAGGATCATGATCTTTCAAAAGTCATCTTTTAAACTTGGTTTATTTAGTAAAATCATTCACAAGTCTTGGGTTTACAAGTTTACTAGTTCACTAGGTTTATTACTTTGTAAGAAAATCATTTTTACTCTCAAGTTCATGTTAGTCTAGGAGATGATTATTTCATGAAAGCACATAATCATTCCTAACTTGTTAAACCATGCTTTTAATCATGCTCTAACAAGTTCCATATGATGATCAATCATCATATTACTAGTAACCAACAAGCAAGCATCAACATATACCAAACAACATCATACTAACAATATTACATCATGTTTCATCTTATTTAAGCTTATGCTTCATGATTCAAGATTCAAGTCCTTTAGTGTTCATATGTTTCATTATAATATATCTATTAACCACTAAAAACATGGAGTAAACAAAGATCAAAGAAGCCTTACAACTAGCTTAAAGCTAGGGAAGAAACAATGGAGAAAATGGGTGGATAAAAGCTTGTGGTTGAGGTCCTTCAAGTTCCAAGAGTTCCACACTTCGTTATTCACCTTTGTGCACCTTGGGATGGTCTTGGATTGTATGAATGATGACCAAAAATGGAGGTGGTGTGTGGGGGTTGTTTGGTCGTGAGCTTGTTGTGGAGAGGAGGAAGAGTTGTGTTGGTGATGATGGTGAGTGGTTATGTTCATATAACCTCATTTAGTGTCTTTACCCATTAGTCCATGTGCTCCCTCAAGTACACACATGATCTAGCAAATCCCAATGAAAAGATCACATGGGATTTAGGAAGATATTAGGAGATTTAAGTGATCTTGGTGGGGCCATACATCTTGGGCCGTAGACATGGAAGGGGGGGGGTTAAATGAAAATTATTTTGGTAAGTGGGTGATTAGTAGGGGTTAAGATGTAAAGTCTAATGTTTAGTGTGTTACTTGTATCATGTAGTGTGTTTAAGTGTTCGGGAACCAAGACCAGCTTAGAAAAAGTGAAACAATGTTTTTAACAATATTTTGGTGTCCCGGGTAATGCCCGGTTGTTCGGTTAGATACCATTCCGTTAAAGTGCTAAGTTATTCCATATAGTGTCCTATATATATCTTTTTGTAACACTTTTAATTCCCAACACTTAGGAAAGCATACAGGACCATTTAGTCAATTTTTTTGCACAAGACTAGTATGTTAAAAAGCACATGTAAGTATGACGCAGTAATCAGAA
>JARYGA010057455.1:0-23217 GCA_030545235.1 Helianthus tuberosus
AAACAGTAATTCCTAAAAATATCTAAAAAACACCCAAAAAATTTTTTTATTATTTTTTTACTAATTTTTTTTGAAAAAATCGCTATATTTTGTTAATAAAAAAAAATTCAAAAAAAAAAAATTTGAGTAACAGTTATCCATGCACATGTGCATATGTGTCGTTTCTTTGTCAAATTCCGTAATTCATTACAAATAATAGTCAATTGCACTTTCATTTACACTACTACGTGTAATACACTATTTTTTACATTACCAATGTTAGAAATGCACATGTGCATCTATATGTATCAACAGGAAATAAGGTGTTTTGGTACACTACTTTCTCTTTCATCTATCATTTCATCCATAATACACAAGCATGCACATGTGCATTTTTGTCATTTCTTTGACAAATTCCGTAATTCATTACATATATTAGACAATTACACTTTCATTTACACTACCATATGTAATACACTATTTTTTACATTACCAATATTAGAAATGCACATGTGCATTCATATGTATCAACATGAAATAAGGTGTTTTGGTACACCACTTTGAATACACTTTCCCTTTCATCTATCATACCATCCATAATACACTACCCTTACCTCCTACCATCCATAATACAATACCATTACCTCCTATCATCCATAATACAATACCATTAACAATATTTTCACTTTATTACATGTATGTAAACACCATTTATACCATCCAATCAACATATTACATAAAAAATTGACAACTATAACCAAACCATCAACCACTAGATATAACTAACCAAAAAACATGTATATGGGTCTACTTCTTCATTCAAAATCACAAACTATTTGTACCAAAACACGTTATATCATGGTTATACATAATTATGCACATGTGCATTTTGAATATTGATAATGTAAAAAGTAGTGTATTACTAATGGTAATTTGAGAAACTTGAGAACCAATGTGAACATAACCTAAAAAAACCTAACCCCCACCCCCAAAAAAACCTAACCCCCCCCCCCCCCCCAAGCTAAAATGCTAAAAACTAAACCCCCAAAAAACCTAAAAAGATCTAAAAAAACTCTAAAAAAATAAAAAAAAATCTAAAATTTTTTTTTTAATTTTTTATGTTAAAATCGCTACTTTTCGAAGCAAAAAAATTTTTGACTTCGAAAAGTAGCGATTTTTTTAAAAAATATTAAAAAATTTAAAAAAAATTTGTGTGCTTTTTAGCTATTTTTAGGCATTTTTGGTGTGTTCACATTGGTTCTCGCGGTTCTCACAATAAGAGGTGGTTCTCGCATGATCTTCTCTCTCTCTATATATATATATATATCTATATATATTTTGAACGGCAAATTTGGATCACTGACGGACCACTGGAGTATCATTGTGCCACCAATTAGTTGTTAGGATTATCTCTAAGTAAGAAAATTGCTTGTTCTAATTTGGAAAATACTGAATTCATAAGAATTTGAATTATGGAATGTTTACTTTATGTGTTTAAGTTTAAACCTTTAATGTAAGTACTCAATCACTTGGCAACTACTCATAATTAGGGCTACCGGAACCAGAAACTTTTAACTAGAGGATCATAATATATTGCATTAGTTCTTTAATAAAAAGTTTATTGAGTTAAAAATATGATTAATTAAATAAATAATAGATAAATAAATTAAATTAAATTAACTAAAAAATATAAATAAATGATAAGTATTAAATAAATAAATAAAAAATGGCCAAATTAAATAAACTAACAAAAGTATAAATAAATGATAAGTTTCAACCTAAGTAAAATAAAAGCTGACTTTAGCTATTTTTATGTTATTATTTTTTTTTATTTTTTTTCATATTATAATTATAATTTTAATAGAAAATAAAGTCAAGATTTGTGGTGTGCGGGTCTGCAGGCTTTTTATATATGTATAGTCATAAATGACCCTACTTAATCTTACAAGATTACCCAAATACCCTCGTCTTGTTAACATATCTCTTCCACATTTCATTGCCTCTACCATTATCGTCGGAGAACACTGCATATACCATTCTCGCCGGAGAAAACTTATAGTCAACGTTCACTTTCTCATGTTATATCAAGTACTCTTCACTTCAATTAATACTAAATTAACAAATAATCTCGGGGGTCAAAAATAATAAATTTCACCGAATCAAGAACATCATTCTTAAGAAAATTCAGATGGTCGGAGGGTCAATGGACCCTCTTGGCCTTCCTGTAGTTCCGCCCCTGAGTAGGGGGTGGTTGTTCACGGCAACCGTTTTGACTAAACTTTTACAACGAACCGCTAAAAGTTGTTTTGAGAAATGTTAAACCTATAACCGGTAGGTTCGGCATGGTTTATGATTATAATACATATACATAACTAGGGTAGGGATCCTAAGAGAGGTCTACCCTATATGAGAAACTTGAGAAGCATTCTGGACCACACAGTTCCCTAAGCTTTTCGTAATATGCACATATGTATAATTTAAAATTGACTATATACATATATGTATATTGTCAAATCTTGAATTATACACATATGTACATAGTCAATTTTAAACTATACATATGTGTATATTACGAAAAGCTTAGAGAAAATGTGTGGTCCAGAATGATTCTCAAGTTTCTCCATTAGCCTACCGTTTCTCATACGATCCTAACCCTACGTAACTATATATATATATATATATATATATAGGGAGAAGATCATGCGAGAACCACCTCTTATTGCGAGAACCGCGAGAACCAATGTGAACACACCAAAAATGCCTAAAAATAGCTAAAAATCACACAAAAAATTTTTTTTTGATTTTTTTAATATTTTTTAGGTTAAAATCGCTACTTTTTGAACCCAAAAAAAAAAAAAAATTTTTAATTTTTTTTTTTTTTTTTGCTTCGAAAAGTAGCGATTTTAACCTAAAAAATATTAAAAAAATAAAAAAAAAATTTGGATTTTTTTTAGATTTTTTTAGGTTTTTTGGGGGTTTAGTTTTTAGCATTTTAGCTTGGGGGGGGGGGGGTTTAGGTTTTTGGGGGGTGGGGGAGGGGGGTTTAGGTTTTTTTTTTTGGGGGGTGGGGTTAGGTTTTTTTAGGTTTTTTTTAGCTTGGGGGGGGGTTTTAGGTTTTTTTTGGGGGGGGGGGGGGTTAGGTTTTTTTTTTGGGGGGGGGGGGGGGTGGGGGGTTTAGGTTTTTGGGTGGGGGGGGGTGGGGGTTAGGTTTTTTTTAGGGTTTTTTTAGCTATTTTAGGTTGTGTTCACATTGGTTCTCATGGTTCTCACAATAAGGGTGGTTCTCGCATGAGCCCCTCCCTATATATATAGGGGATGGTTCAAATGAAAACCACTTTTATTGTGAAAACTCGAAAACTAACTAAAAAAATCCTAAAAAACACACTCAAATTTTTTTTTCAAATTTTTTTTTTATAAAAATCGTAGGTTTTTTATATAAAAAATGTTCAAAAAGAAAAAAAAATTGTAGTACACATGTGTAGTACATATACACATGTGTAGTATTACACATGTGCACTACAAAATTTATTTTATTTTTTTGAATTTTTTTTATATATATAAAAAGTGAAGAAAATTGGTATGCAAAAAAAAAAAAAAATTGGGTACGTTTTTTTGGCTTTTTTAATTAGTTTTCGAGTTTTCACAATAACTAGTGGTTTTCATTTGAACATTTCCCTATATATATATATATATATATATATATATATATATATATAGTGGAAGGTACTATACAGAACAATAAATATTGCGAGAACACGCAGAACAAAATAAATCACCCATTTTTTCAATCCTAAAAACACAAAAAGTACATGAAAATGTTACAAAGGTAACATTTGTTGTTTCTCATACTATAATTCAAAACAAAATATGGAAAACTTTCATTTTTTATATAACCTACACTTATGTAGGTTAAATTACTTACATGTATTTAGGCTATGTGTAGGTAAAAATATATGGTTTTTTATGTATATATAATACACATATGAATGTAAGAAACATAAAATTTAAAAAATATGAACATTAAATCCCAAAATTTAGTGATTTAGAGTTGTTTTTTTTGTTCTCGCAATAATTAGTGTTTTGAATTGATCCTCATCCTATATATATATATATAGGTAGAGGATCCTGTAAAAAAGGCCTAAAGTGTGAGAAAGGTAAGAAAGAATCTCAGCCATTAGATCTTTGATCTAATGGTTAAGATAATAGGGACCAAATTGTAAAATATTTTTATTAATTTGGACTGAAATGAAATATCTAGGGGCAATTGTGTCTTTTTATCCCCATTTTCTAAATCAAAATCCCTAAAATTTCTCTCTCTCTCTCTCCAGATCTCTCTCTATCATACGTTCAGAATTTCTCTCTCCAAGATCAACTCCAAGACCACCACGAATCGGAAGATTAAACATCAATCGGAAGCCGGTGTCGGAAGCGGTTGTTGAAGACGATCGTTGTTGATCCGAATGACGGATGCGAGCGGCTGCATGTTTATTGAAAACATCAATCTCAAAGCCGGTGTCGGAAGCGGCTGCATGTTTATTGATTCGGATGACGGATGCGAGTGGCAGCGGCGGTGGTGGTGGTTCGAGCGGCGGCGGTTGTGGTGGTGCTGGATCGGCAGTGGTGGTGCCGGAAGTGGCAGTGGTGGTGGTGCCGGAAGTGAAGAAGATGACACAGAGGTGTTTATTTTATTTTCTGAATGGTGTTATTTTTTTCTGAATGGTGTTATTTTGTTTACTGAATGTTGTTATTTTGTTTACTGAATGTTGTTATTTTGTTTGCTGAATGGTGTTATTTTTGTACTGAATGGTGTTATATTCTTTGTACTGAATAGTGTTTTTTTTTTATTTACTGATGAATGGTGTTATTTTTGTACTGAATGGTGTTATTTTTTTCTTTTCAGTAATGGTATTTTTTTTTATTTTTCTGAATGGTGTTATTTTGTTTACTGAATGGTGTTATTTTGTTTGTTGAATGGTGTTATTTTTGTACTGAATGTTGTTATATTCTTTGTACTGAATGGTGTTTTTTTTATTTACTGCTGAATGGTGTTATTTTTGTACTGAATGGTGTTATTTTTGTGCTGAATGGTGTTATATTTTCTGAATTGTGTTATATTTAAAACAGCATGTATGAACATGCTCTGAATGGTGTTATATTTATGGACGGTTATAAGTCCTAAAATCCAGGTTTTTCTCTCTCCAAATCCTTAAATCAAGGATTACCATATTTGAATTTGTTAATGCATTTACAATCTTACCCTTTTCAATTAATTTAGATCTAATGGTTGAGATTTTTTCTTACCTTTCTCACACTTTTAGTCTTTTTTACAATAACTCCACCCTATATATATATATATATATATATATATAGGGCTTGGCTATATAAGAAACTCTATCTTTTTAAGAAAACTTAGCAAACCCATTGTCAACCATTGATTAGCTTCCATCAAACTTGATCAAGGGCTATGATAATTTTGGTCTGAATAAAATTAAAAAGAAATGAATTAACTGCCATAAAGTACAAGTGAAGGGCATTTTCGAAAGTCAACAAACACATTGGAAAACAAAAAACACTGCCATGCAGTAGCCATCTAATCAAGAACTGCAAACCAAATTCAAATTTTTTTCTTCTTCATCTTCAACACAGTATACTCATTACTCCCTTGTTCATGTTTCTCTCTTATCAAAACAAACATCGAAACGTACTTCTCTAACCCTAACATCGGAGCTGATAGTGTCGATCTTGCTCAAATGAGGAAATCGTTCATAATCTTGTCGTCGTCGGTCAAGCTGAAACGATTAAGGAAGATTAAGAGTTCAATTAAAAGGTTAGTTGTTGCAATCGGTCATGTAAAAGGAGGTTTTGTTCAATCGATTTATCGAAAAATGGCAACTGAGTTTGTTTTGTTTTATACATGTAGGACTTCGAGACGCATACTAGGGCAAAAAAGGGCTGAAAGCCGTTCTGTTGTGATTATCTCCGACGAACCCAAGGCAGGACCTTCCATTCAACAATCTGTCTTTGGTCCGACCCAAAGGGAGTTAGGTAAGAGTTGATATGTCTATGAACCTTGAACATAGTTGAAGGTGATGTATATAGGTATAGTGTGTTGGATTAGAAATTGATCATAAAAGACTTTTTTTTGGCTGCGTTGCAGTGTATGATGATACCGATAGTTGGTCACCAAGCCATGGGAAACGACGGAAAACGGGTAACGGTTAACCAGTAAATATTGTGTAAAATTTGTATAATTTCTTGTTGGAGTAATCGTTTTCGTTACTAATTTATCAGGGCGTAATGAAGGTTGTGTGGAAAGCAAATGGGGGCATACCAAAAATCACAAGGGTAAGTGCCTTTGGTTACAAATAGTGGGTATTTGCGTATCCAGTTTAACCTAAGTAACATGTGTTAAACTGTAGGGAAGAAAAGCATGGCCGTGGATAGTTCTGGCTGTGGAAATAAAAGAAAACGTGGTTAGTTAAATATTATTGGCTTTGATTAACATGTGTTAATTGGGCTGACCTTGAAAATTCCCTAACATGTGTTAATTGGCAGGGGAAAAAAAACCAGCGCGGATGATAATTCTGGCAATGGAATGCGAAGAAAACGTGGTTAGTTAATTTTTAGAAAGATTTGTTTGATGTTAAAAATGAAAAATTGTTACATGTTTGATCGTATAACTGAAATGTTACCGTTTGTGTTAGAAAGATTTGTCATAAATGGTTGTAAAGTAGATTAATTTATTCGATTGTTCTGGTTTCGTATAAAACGTTTTTTCAGTAAGTAGGGCAGATGTGACGGGTACATCGAAGGGTGGAATGTTAAGGACCAAAAAGAAGAAGGATTCGGAGGACAATGTGAAAGGTGGAGCAGGGAAGCCAAAGGTAGCTGGTAATAAAGAGGAAAAGGTTCCGAAAGCCCGTAAGCGAGCAAAGAAGGATGAATTTCCGGGAATAAGGACAAGATCCTCACCACTGCAGTTTTATAAGTGTGTACGGGCATTGACAGACCAACAACGTGAGGCCGTCAGGGAAATGGGCTTTGGTCATTTGCTTACTTTCAGCGTTATGGGTTACCGGCTAAGTTAGGTTATTTTGTTGTGGACAATTTTAATCCTGATAAGATGGTGATATGTACGCCTGCTGGTGATATCAAGGTGAACAGGAAAGTGATACATAAGTTATTAGGGATTCCGACTGGTGGACAAAAGATTAGTTCGATTGATAAGCTGCCAATGCTGATTGATGCCGTTGTGGATTGGAGGGCGAGATACTCGGGTATAATGGTGCCTCCAACAAAGATGGTGAAAATGATAGATGAATCCGATGGCGAAGACAGTTTTGATTTCCGTATGGATTTTGTAATGTGTTTTGTGGCAGTGTTGGTTGACTGTCATAAACAAAGTTGTTTACGGGAAGAAATCTTAGAGTATCTGGATGACGAAATGGACTTTGCAACACTGGTGTGACCTGGTGGTAGATAAGTTGAAAACTTGCAAAGATACCTGGGATCGGCTTGACCCACAAAGTTTCTTCGTTGGTCCTCTCACGATTCTGATGGTAAGTGAAATTTATTTTTTTGGGATAATTAACATGTGTTAATATACTGGCTTGTTTTTGGGCTGAACCGATCGTTGTTTGTTGTAGTTGTTATACGTTGATAGCATTGAGTGCACAGGGATGGAGGTAGACAAAGCGGTGTGTCCTTTAGCTTTCTGGAACTTGAAAAGATTGCGAGAGAGAGAAAGGCTTGAAATACTTGTTGGTGGGTTTGGTCTGGGACGGTTTAAAGGATTAACACTTCCAAGAAACTACAACGTGGAACACTGGGCAAGTAAGGAGGTATAGTTATATGCACTAACATGTGTTTTTTACAATTAGTATATAATCTTGGTATCAAAAGGTTGAAAAAGTTTTTTCAACAGGAGAGGTTGATGATGGTACGACAGCTAATTAATGTGACAAAGAAGAACAAAATCAAAATCGAGGGTATGTTAGAATCTCTGTGGGTGGAGAGCCCTGACGACGAGGAAGTACAAACGTTGAAGGCAACGTATGAAAGTATGTTTGAACAGAAATGCTATGAAATTAAAGATCACGATGAAGCGGTAGATTTAGCGTCGCACAGGATCAATGAGGTGTTGGGTCATTTGAAAAATGATGACATAATTCACATTAACGAGGGAGAGAACGCTGGTTAGTAACTGTTATTCTTTCTGTTATTTAGTTTATTAATGTGGAATGCATTTACCGATGTGCAACGAGTTCTTAGGGAATGGCGTGGATGACGAATTTTCGGATGGGTCGCCAATAGCTAGCTTGTACAGGAAGTCACTGAATCGGCAAAACAAAAAAATCAGTAAAAGTAGATTGAAAGAAGTAGGATCTTCAGCCATAGACTTTGATGCCCCGGAAGGTGCGGTGATAATGTTTCTGAAATGTACACTCAACCACATGTTAATGTGATACCTGTTGTGTTGGTTATCATTCTTAAATGATCACTGTAACACATTTTACTGTTTTGCAAACTGTATTGATTGACATATGTTGGGGTTGCAGCTGATGTTGCGGGCCAATCAATCGTAGATGATGGTGGAAAAGAGTATGCTGAAAAGATGGAAGATGGTGGAAAGTCGGTACAGGTGAGGAGATCTGCTCGACTAGGGAAGTTAAAGCATGTTAGTGAGATAGAAGAAGCCTATGTGACCCCAAAAAAACGTAAGACAAATATAAAGTTTGGTGGACCAGACGCAGATGGTGGTAAAGAAACAGGTAAATTTTTACATGTATTACCATTTTAAGAGTATGCTTATTGCGCGAAAAAAGTTTGTCCCTGTAACACATGTTAATATAGGTATTGGACTGAAATGTGTAGTGTAACACATGTTAATGTGATAACGATCGCATAGTTTAACATTTATTGTGGTTGCAGCTGATGTTGCAGGGGAATCAAGGGTACCTGATGATGGAACAGAGTGTACCGGAGCGCTGGAAGATGGTGGTATGTCGTTGCGGGTCAGGAGATCTCCTCGACTGAAGAAGTTAAAGGATGCTCCTGAAATAGAAGTAGGCTGTGGGACCCCAAATAGCCGGAAGACAAATATAAAGCGTGATGGGCCAAAAACGGATGATGGCAACGAAACAGGTAAACTGTAACATGTGTTACCAGTTTCATTGTACATTTACATTTAAATGTACACATTGATGGTGACGCATAGTTTGTTAGTCGATATTATGACCCTCTAATATGCGTACGTGTCTGAAACCCATTTAATATTAATGTGATGTTATAGGGTTCAACAAGACTGGGAAGCAACGCGAAGAGAGAAAACTGGGGTGTAGTGAAGTTGCGGACGAAACAAATGAAGGCGTCCAAGGTGATAAGATTGTTCATGATGCTGGTAATTCAAGTGGAGGTGACTGTAGTATGGGTGTGGCCGAAGATAATAAAGGACCAAGAAGCGGCGATAAAAGTGATGTTGAAGAAGTCCATAAGCCGTTGGGTTTAATGCGTGCGATACTGCGTTTTAAAGCAGCAGCAGTGCAGGGTGCACGTGGTGGTTCCCGTACCATTTCAGATTGTCTGTTTTTAAAAGTGTGCTTTATTACTTTATTCCATTTTAACATGTATCATGTTGCTTTGACAGTTGACGGTGGGTCAGACATGCAGTTTGTTAGTAAAGATGCATATAGAGTGGATGCAGACAATAAAGTGGCTGCGAATGGCGATGATCAGCAGAACACCGATTTAGAAGCGAATGACGCAAAAAAGGATGCAACTGATGCAAGTAAAGAAGAAAGTGGTGGAGTCGTGTTTGGATCTGTGGAAGGTGATGTTATGGATAAGGACGAACATGTGCTTTTGGATGGCAAAGGCAAGGGGGCTGTTGAGAAGTGTGACCGTGATTGTAACGGTAATTAATTATGCAGCTTCTGATACTAACATATGCATGAGATGTGATAAGAATGTTTCATGCAGCTGAAAAAAGTAAGATTGAGCATGATGGGCTGCATTCAACTGTCGTAAATAAGGAAGAGTGTGTTGGCGTGGTGGTTGACTCTGTGGCAGGAGATGCTTTCGATAAAGCTGATGACATCGATGGTAAAGGGAAAGCGGCTGAAGAGGAGTGGCAGCCGGATAATTACGGTAAAGATTTTCATGCTATAACATGTGTTAACTGGTTCCCTAACTGTATCATTTAGTGAGTTAACATGTGTTAATCATATGAACAGTGGGCGAAGGCGATACGTTTATTGATGAACGTGGTTTTGATGGCCCTAATTGGAGTCTTGGAATGACACAAATTGGGGGTGAATTTGACGAGTCACAGAAAACCGGTACGTAAGAGCATTAAAATAAATAGGATTGTTGGGTTAGTAGGAGTCATTTAAAATATACTTATTTGCATAGAACGTGCAGGTTGTACAAGTGGGAAGGTGGATGAGATGGCTGGGACAGAAACTGTGCTGGAGCGTTCCAGTGAGCTTAACTATATTCATTTACTTTGAAAGTGATATATTCGTTACCGAGTAACGTGAATTATTTATTTTATACGTGTTTAGGCGATATGGAGGCTACCACAAACTTGAGTATGGTTATAATGGTAGAACCAGTTAACTCATATGACCCCGCAATTGCAATCCACAAGGGACAAACTGGGCTGGAATTATATGGTGGTGATGTGAATGAGGTGGAGGACAATATGTCCCTTGCGCACCGTGTACGTATGTTATATGAGTTGGGGGCCCAAAAAAGGAAGCTCCCTGTTAGAGAGAAAGTGGCAGCGGAACCCAATAGATCACCTTACTATATAAGGTCTGTTGACATGGGTCCGCCAATAACTAAGAAGGAGGCAAATCTGTGGGATTACATATACGCTGATGAAAGCCCAATGCACTGGCTAAATGGGCATTCTCGTAGGAAGCGGGCAATGGAGGCAAACATGTAAGTAGAACTGCAACGTGGTTTATTGTTGTATAATAGGAGGGTAAACCATGACACAAATGGATCTAGTTAATTGGTTATTTTTTGATTTTTTCCGCAGGAAGGAACAGGGTACGTCGTCAGTTGTTGATGTAGATAGCCCGATACACATGGCTGTGTAAGTAGGGGGCACCGTTAAAAAATTAGTTAAATAACAGTAACATGTGTTAAAATATGCAATTTAATTTTTTATCTATACATATGAAACCAGGGAGTTGCTGTTTAGAAGCCCTGCCCACGTAGAAGCGTCTCGGGCTATGTTCAAGAGTTTAAACGTTGGCAATGAGGTGTCGGATGGTATTATCGACTGTTGGGCGGAGGTGCTAAACTTCCAAGAGAAACGGAAATCACGGGAGGCTTACAGTAGGCAATTCTTTGGTACTAAAGTTGTGGTGAGTGTTTTGTATATAGACATTACGGTGTGGCGAGTTTTTGTCCTTATTAATTTATCTGTTGTGCTCAAAGTTTCCATGGATGCTAACAACTGAGGAAGGTGGAGTCGAGGCCCGGATGCACAAGTTTCGGCTTGGAATAAAAGGTGCGGTTAACAGTGCTGAAAAAGTTCCTGACTTTAGAAATCACGACATTGTTTTCTTCCCGATACTGGAGCACAAGCATTTCTACTTGTTAGTGTTTGAGTTACGCGACCCCGGAATTTATGTTGTTGATAATGACAAAACCCGCCAAGGTACGGTGATAGAAGATAGTGTCTACTACCTCCACAAGGACACACCGTATAAGATTGTAAGTTATTAAAATGACCATTGTTGAACCATAAGTGTGATTAAATTGAAGATCTGTTTTTTTATTGAGCATGGCTTGTATATGTATATGCAGAAAGATATGTTTGTGCAATACCTTCGGGAGGTTGGGAATCCGCGAGCCGATAACATAGACTACTGCAACATCCAGCGTATGCCGGTTACTTGGGCAACCACAGCAAACACAACTGATTGTGGAGTCTTCTTGATGCGACATATGGAGTGCTACATGGGGAAAAACAAAAGGTTTAACTGTGGGTTCAGCATGAGTGGGGCGAGGAAGATGGCGGAGTTGCGAAAGTTGAGAAAGAGGTATGCTGCGCACATCTTATGTTCGGAGGTGAATGTGCTGCTGCCTAAAATCAAGCAGGATTGCCGAATAGAGTAACACGTGTTAGGGGGTGAATGGTATTTATTGTAGGACCGGTGGGGCGTTAACTGTGGCAGCTTTGTTTTGGATGTGTATTGTACTTTGATTTGGGGATGTTGCTTTAAACTTATTGCCTGGTAGGTGTTTTTTGGGTATGGCATGTACCAGGTCTTTTGGGGATAGACTATCTATATGAAATCTGATGTTTATTAACTTGGTAATTGTATACTCTAAAGAATATTGATGTATTGTTGGATGTGTTAGAATGTTATTAATGTAGTTGATGGATGTAGTTGATAATGTTTTAAATGAGGTTGTTTTAAATTATATATTGGTACGTGTAACCTTTAAGAAAATGAGAAAATGATGCTTCATGTTTCCAAGGGGGGCACTGTTTCTAAAAATGTTGTTGGATTATTGGAAATTGGGGAAAGTAGGTGGCAGAATTATACTAACATAGGGGTTGGTGGCTAGAAAACAACTTTATTGGAAAAGGAACCATTGCTTTTTTGCCCCTTATGGTCACATCAAAGTCAAGTCACAACACCTATATTAAATGTATCTACACATTCTACCTCCATAAGTAATGTAATGAAGAACCAAAGTCATATTCTTTAATACTTCACTACTTCAGAAAACCATAAAGTTTTAGTGGTTAAAAAGTGTGCTAATGCGATGGACCCTTACGAACGTAAGGTCACGGCTACACCACCAGGCATGGAGAAGCTGAAGCAAAAGGGGAAGGAAGCATGGGAGGGTCGGTACGGGGTGTGCTACGAAAGAAAAGTGTTTCACAAGAAGCCGGAAGACGTGAAAACTGGAGGAGCTTCTGGTGACGATGCTTCAGATAGCGGAACCAAAAATGTAGCTGATGTAGCTGGTGTTTCGCAAGAAACGTCACGCCGTAAGGAACATGTTTTACCAGAAGCTGAAAAGTTGAAGGGGCTACCAGATGAGTTGGTTAGGATGCTGACGGATCCAGACCATGAAATATGTGGTTGCCCGTTTTGTCCATACTCACCCGAAACAATCCAGTCCTGGTGTTACCATGACCCATGGGAGAGTGAGCGCAGCCCCTCTCCTCTGTACTTTCATGATGAGGATGTTGCCACACCATGATCAGGTTTTTCTTAGAGATGGAGGATAATAAGGGGTAGTTAGGATGTTGTAAGTGGTTAAAGTTGTGTTAACCTGATGACCCGATGTTTCTCGACGACATACTAACGTCGTTTTGTTGGTATTTTATTATTAAATTTTTTTTTTTTGGGAATGGGTTGATGTCACGGCTCGGTAGTCGATCCATGGTTTTAGACGCGGTTGTAACCTAGTAGTAGAATGTGTGGTTAAGTTGGCTATATGTGAAGCTTAATTCTATAACTTGATGTGTGTTAATATATAAGAGATTGGTGTGGTTAACACAGTTTGTTTTGATCCTTTCCAGTTAAAAAAACCCCATTTTGGGGGCTAACATGTGTTAAGCATCTGTTTTGATGCTGTGGTAAAAAATATAAAACAAAAACACAATTATCAAATGGATATAATAATAAGATAAGCCCATTAATAGCAAACAGAGGTCCACAAAAAAGTAGGGCTACAAACACAAAAGTGCCCAAGCCCATAGAGTTGGCTACAAACACAAAAGTGTCACGGCTCGGTAGTCGATCCATTGTTTTAGACGCGGTTGTAACCTAGTAGTAGAATGTGTGGTTAAGTTGGCTAGATGTGAAGTTTAATTCTATAACCTGATGTGTCTTAATATATAAGCTATTGGTGTGGTTAACACAGTTTGTTTTGATCCTTTCCAGTTGAAAAAACCCCATTTATGGGGGCTAACATGTGTTAAGTATCTGTCCTGATGCTGTGGTAAAAAATAAAAAACACAATTATCAATGCATAACATAATAAGATAAGCCCATTAATAGCAAACAGAGGTCCACAAAAAAGTAGGGCTACAAACACAAAAGTGACCAAGGCCATAGAGTTTCTTACAAGACTATTTATGATAAATGGGATCAAAATACTTCCACCTTCTTACACACGTAACAGAACAGAGCAGGAGGATGTTAAAAGATTGTTACATGTGTGTAAGAAGGCCAAAATGAAGAGAGTCTTCCATTACATAGTACTAGAAAGATTTTAATCAGAGGGTGAGGCACCAGGGGCGGTCTGCCTTTGTTGTTCAGCAGCTGCCTTTGCTGCTTTCATTGCGGCCACCTTAACGCAGTTGCGTGAGTCGTGGTCGTCGATATACAGACCACAACGCTTGCATAAACGAAGCTGCTTTGGACGTTTGGTGGTTTTGCCTTTGCCTTCTCACCGGGCCCGGATATTCGAGTATGAGTACCATATCCTTTATTGCGTACCACTTCTGGATTAGCAACTTCGACTGGAATGTTGATTGGTTGCCCAACTATTTCTTCCATTTCACACTCGTTTGTTTCATTTTGAATTGTACCCAATGGTTGCTTGGAAAGCACATTGATCTTGAAATCCCGTAGTTGGTGAACCAATTTTGACAACGAATCCTCATCGCTTCTGGCCACATCAACACATTCAGTAACGAGGTCGAGGATTTCATTCCGCATAACGGACGGTGCGTGTGGGTTGACTCCGTATCGGCTGGAAAGTGAAAAAACCTGTTTGGGGAGGGCATCTCAGCGCCACCTATCGTTTATGTATTCGGGTGGTATCTTTGCAACATTTTTCAATCGATAGACGCAAAAGACATGGCGACACAGATATCCGATACGTGTGAAATTCCTGCATGAGCAACTGGCGGAGTGGTCTACAGTGTTATACGTAACCTGTTAGGAACAGAACGAGCAAAAAAAAGGGCCTTTAGATCTAACGTATGTTAGAGGATGGGTAATAATGAAATTGCCTAACATGTGTTACCTAATACACGTTTGTGATGTGGTTCCTTTTGTCCAAATGAGTGACGTCTATCAAAAGAGTGGAATTGCTGGACTCGGTTTGGTTTGTGATGTAGCATAAAAACTTCCCTTTAATTATCTCCTTTTGAACTTGCTGGTAAACAGCGTTTGTGTAAATGGCGAACGCGTGCTGTTCTATCGCTAAATCAGTATTGCCCTTGAACACCGTGGATGAGGTTTTGTACTCCGATACACGTTGCCGATATCGTTGGCTGTCTACCCTATTTTCAATGCACATCATAAATTGTACAAGGGTGTTTGCGCTTGTTGAGTTGACCTTGAAGGAAGCGTTAGAGCTTTCGCAGCGTGAAGTGGTCTTCATCAAGCAACACATGGGCAGTTCCCTGAAGTAGGCTGGTACCCAAAGATGTTTGATGTTGTACATGTCATTCAACCAAGTGTGGGATTGAAGTCCAAATGTTTGTAGTAGGTCATTCCAGCGGGACTCAAACGTTTCAGGTTTGATATAAACATTCCAAACCAACCGGTGAATGCAGGACCGAAGATCAGTGTTATCAAGAACGTCCGCAGATATCTGAAAAATTTAAGAGTTACTAACACGTGTTAGATTAAAACAGTTTGAAAAGACATATAAAATTATGTTATGTTGAATAACACATGTTAAAGGCTAACAAAGTAACCTAACCTTGGAGGGTAGTTTTTTCATTATATGCCACATGCATAGACGGTGGCATGATTCGGTAAAGACCATAGGAACAGCTTGAAGCATGGATGGGTCTTGATCACTCAGCACGAGAGTTGGTTGAGTACCGTGTGCCTTCAAGAAAGCCTTAAGCAACCACACATAAGATTCAATGGACTCGGTTGATATCAAACCCGCTCCAAATGTAACACATTGGAAATGATGATCCACACCCGTGAATGGCACAAAAACCATCTTGTACCTATTAATAAAAAATGGATTTGAGGTTAACAAAATGTAGAACTTTTTGGGTTAGGTTTGTATACTTGGGGATCAGGCCTAACACATGTTAAGGGGGGGGGGGGGGGCTAACATGTTAGTGCTGTAAGTCGCGTCAAAGGCGAGGACATCGCCAAAGGCTTTGTAGTTTAGCTTTGAAATCTCATCAGCCCAGAATACAGAAGACAACTTTCCATTTGATACAGTGTAATCAAAATAGAAGTTGGGTAGGTTATCAAAGCGCTCACGCAGGCGTTCGAGGAAAACTTGTGCGTCGCGTTCACCAATAAAAATTCGCAACTGGTGGCTAAAATTTTTAAAATCTACCGAAGTCCCATTGACATTGTGATGCCCCCCTTTTAAAGCTACAAGACATCTATAAGCTCTCATGGGTCCGATACGGTTTAGACTCATATTGTGAATGAATTATTTGGTGGAGAATGACAGCTTCCGTGATATCTTGCTAAGATCACGGTTGTAACTCTCAACAAGTTCATGATTATGAATATCATTGAAACTCAGAACTGTGTATGAATCATTCGAGATTGAGACTAGAATGCTTGCCTTACAGTCACACCATGTGAAGTTGGTTCTCCGAGACTTTATAGAAGAATCATCTAGGGTGTCAAAAGTCCTCTTGGGTTGTGGTTTTCCATATTTTGAGCATCGAAGATACTTGTGTGTGGGAATTCCATTCCAGACTTTAGTTTGCCCTTTTTTAACAGAAAAACCTGCTTCAAACGCATAAAGTTCATACATGGAAAGAACAGCCTCAAAAGTTGGATAAGATTTTCCACACACTGGTATGAACTTATCAGCGATGGTAGGAATCCAGTAACGGGTTCCCTGAGGGGTATCAAAAACAAAGTATGGATGCGCTGGCCCTGCAACAGAAAACGAAAAAGGTTAGGAATCTGGTATATGCCATGAAAAAAGGTTAGAAATCTGTGATATGAGAATAAAGTGGGCTCCCATATAATATAAACAACCGTCAACAGGGTCGCGTGATGATTCAGCAAACACAGAAGGGCCATGAGATGATCCAGAACCAGCACCCGGCATGTATTGCAAGCCAGAATCTTGGGATGCTACATGTGAACATTATGGAATGTGTTTGAACTATGCCATATCTGGGGAAGAAAAGCCAAAACCAGTGTATAGAAAAACAAACCTTGTTCATTATCCATAACCTCGTCATCATGAAAAGCGCTGTTCATGAACTTGTTGGATATCAGAACATCCGGTGATCTAACAGGGACTTCAGATGATCGAGAACCATCAACAGGCATATAAGTGTATACAGAAGCTTCGAAGGGAACAGGTGAACATTGCCATGCAGTATAGTTGGATTATTCGATTAAAAAGTTGTAAAAGACAAAAAACAACATATATTCGAGAAGAGTTAGGTTACATAAATATACAAACCTTGAGCATTTAATTCCTCATCATTATGGAAGTCGCTGCTAAAGAACCTGTTGGGGAAACTATGGACCGGCGACATTAACTCGAAGGTTGGTGGATTTGTCTCCATGGATATTAATGGAGAAATGATAATTTTGAGTATAATATGAAATGGGGTTTTTCTGGTGAATGTTGAACAAGATATACAGGAAATATTTGTAAAAGAAATATGGGGGTGGGTGAATGGTACATACGATTTGATGGGCAATAAATGCACATGTCAATTCATATTAGGGGCATAACTTGGTGGTTAACATAAATTACTAATATAGCCTTGGAACAAAAAGTAAGAGTAAGGGGATATGGGCAACGTGGCTAAATCTAAGCCACAAATGGGGTTTGCTAAGTTTTCTAAAAAAATGGGGTTTCTTGTAGAGCATTATCATATATATATATATATATATATATATATATACAGGGGAAGGTTCATTTGAGAATAAATTTAATATGAGAAGAAAAAGAAGAAAGGACATATTAGTAAATACTATTTCATTTGTAACTCATATTATTAATTTTTAACTGTTTAATTAATTAGTCAACTAATCATTAATTATCCTACATATAACCTACAAAACTTACACATATCAAAATTTTCCTACATATACCCTACACATTATAGAATTTTATCCTACACAGTCGAAATTTATCCTACACGCCTCTAAATATATCCTACACAACTCGTAATTTACCCTACACAACTAATAATTTATTCTACACTTTAAAATAAGTTGTTGTTTTTTTAATTTGGAAAAAGTATATATTTTGAAAAAGAGTTACAAATTTAATTTGGTTAGTTATTAAAGGGGAAGAATACAAATTAATGATTTTTGTAAGTTTACCAATATACCCTAATATTAAAATTAAATGCAAATATTAAATAAAACAAAATGAAGCATTCTTATTGATTGAAACTTCATGCATAGTTGTTTGTAAACTATAGTTTTCTATACATTTTCTATTTAGATCATTCTATTTTTATACAACTGAAGATATATGTATGATCCATTTTTAGGACCTTATAACTCATGAAAGTCAAGTTGAACAGTACAATAGTTGTACTTGTACTCCTTTCTATATATATCACTTGTAGAGAAGTAAACATGATATCAACATTGAAAAGTTATAAAATCAATTCAGCTCAAACTGGTCAAAGTTGCACTTTCACTCAAAAGTATACAAGCTGCAAACTATGCTCTAACATATATACATGTGAGAAGTAGTAGGCTATTTGAGAAACTTGAGAAGCATTCTGTACCACACATTTTCCCTAAGCAAAAAAAAGCAAAAAAAAGGTAAAAAAATGCAATTTTTTTTTTGAAAAATCGCAGTTTTTTCTTTAGGGATTTAATTTTTTATTTTTTTAAATTGGGATTTATTCACATGTGTATATTGTTAATCTTTTAACTATACATATATGTATATTGTCAATTATACATACATGTATATACATGTTTAAAATTGAAAAATAAGTGTTATTTAGGGTTTAGCATTAGGGTTTAGGGTTTAGCTTTATGGTTTAGGGTTTAGCTTTAGGGTTTAGCATTAGGGTTTAGAAATAGTATTTAGAGTTTAGCATTAGGGTTTAGCTTTTGGGTTTAGCATTAGAGTTTAGCTTTAACTTTTGGGTTTAGCTTTATCTTTAGGGTTTGCATTAGGGTTTAGCATTAAGGGTTTAGCTTTAGGGTTTAGTTTTAGCTTTAGGGTTTAGCATTAGGATTTAGCATTAGGGTTTAGCTTTAGGGTTTAGAATTAGGGTTTAGCTTTAGGGTTTAGCATTAGGGTTTAGAATTAGGGTTTAATTTTAGGGTTTAGCTTTAATATTTAGCTTTAGTGTTTATGGTATAAGGTTTAGGATTTATAACACATATTTTTTTTCAATTTTAAACATGTATATACATATATGTATAATTGACAATATACATATATGTATAGTTAAAAGATTAACAATATACACATGTGTATAAATCCAAAAAAAAATTTAAAATAAATAAATAAAAATTTAATCCTTAAAGAAAAAGCTGCGATTTTTCCAAAATTTAATCCTTAAATAAAAATTTAATCCTTAAATAAAAATTTAATCACTTGGCAACTACTCATAATTAGGGCTACCAGAATCAGAAATTTTTAACTGGAGGGTCATAATATATTGCATTAGTTCTTTAATAAAAAGTTTATTGAGTTAAAAATATTATTAATTAAATAAATAATAGATAAATAAATTAAATTAAATTACTAAAAAATATAAATAAATGATAAGTATTAAATAAATAAAAATGGCCAAATTAAATAAACTAACAAAAAGTATAAATAAATGATAAGTTTCAACCTAACTAAAATAAAAGCTCACGTTAGCTTTTTTTATGTTATTATTTTTTGGTTTTTTTCATATTATAATTTTAATAGAAAATAAAGTCAAGATCTGTGGTGTGCAGGCCTGCAGGCTTTTTATATATGTATAGTCATAAATGACCCTACTTAATCTTACAAGATTACCCAAATACCCTCGTCTTGTTAACATATCTCTTCCACATTTCATTGCGTCTACCATTATCGCCAGAGAACACTGCATATACCATTCTCGCCGAAGAAAACTTACAGTCAACGTTCACTTTCTCATGTTATATCAAGTACTCTTCACTTCAATCAACACTAAATTAACAAATAATCTCGGGGGTCAAAACTGTAACACCCCGAAATTTATAAAACTTTATAATAAAGTTATAAAGTACAGAATGAACGAGAACAAGCTAACCAGGAAATAAATAACCCAGTTAGGTATAAGCCTCGTAGTAACACATGAAAGAACTAAAAATGCCCAAGTTATAAACCAAACCAAAGTGGAGGGGCTTATATTGTTAGATTTGAAACTTAATTAAATAAAAACAAATTAAAAACCCACCAAACACACCCAAATGGTGTGTCTGGTCGATCAAATGGCAGGGGCGACAAGGGGGTTCTCCTCCAAACCCTAACTTTCATAAAAACCATAAATTGAAGGCTCAAATCAAGTTCAAATCGAAATCTGAATATAGATTAGTGATCACCTTGTTGTAGGGATCATAAGGTATGTAATTTCTATGCAAAATCTTCACCCAAATTTCTGAGTGAATCCATGGAATTCAGGATTTGATGTTGCATGTTAGTTGTTTTGAATGAAATAGTGTCTAGGGATAAACCCTAGTCAATTACTTGTTGAAATTTTTGCCTAATTCTTGTGAAATCCATAATCACCATTTAAAGTGATAGATGGGTTTGTAGAAGTCTGATGAACATTAGAATTATGATGTTATCTTAGTATAAATTGGGTTCTATGAAACAAGTTTAGATTGAGTAATATGAAAATTGATGTGAATTAGCCTAAATTGATATTTATCTTGGCTAAATAACAAGTGTTGAACTTCATTATAAATTGTGAAGAATTATGCCCTTAAGGTGTTTGTGAAAATGACTAAAAGAGGATTAAAACTGAAAATTTGAGCTAAAAACGCCTGTTTGTATAGTTATGGAAAATTATGCGTATTATGTAAACAAAAGAGTTCTAAACGGGTTGTGATTGAACTCTATAGGAAAAGCAACCGGAGCGTCAAGTGGACAAGCCGGTGGTGACGAGCGCTTGAAAGGGATGCTTGAAAGGTACGTGACTTTCGGTTTCGTTACATTGTGCATAAACAAAAGTCTTAGAAATATTAATGAGATAGTAGTGTCAAATGCGAGTTTGATATGTCATAGAAGTGACGAAGCTCACTCGACAAACCAAACGAGTCAAAGTAGCTAATTAGATACGTTGGTTGATAATATTGTGTAATTAGTCACGTTGGAATAAAAATAGAGTGATGTAATTCACTAGATAAAGAAACGAATTAAAATATTGGTTAGAATAAGTTTGGTGTGTTGTAAAATGGTGGTTTCCATTAAACAACCAAACGGGTCGAACAATTGTTAAATTTGTAGTGTTGAAGTGACTAAAACGTCACTCATTAAAAATTGAGTTATAAAAGCGTAAACCATGGAACGGATGTGATACGCTAAGGTTGACAAGTCTGGGAATGGGTAATTATGGTTAGAAACCAATGTTGATGAATCATGCAAGTATGTAACTTGACCCGTTACATTAAGTGAATTGTTATTAAATTATGTATGAACACAATGTAAAATAGAAGTTGCGTTGATTGTAGCGATCATGTTCGTTACTTAAATGAATAGGGTAAGATTTGGTTAAGAGTCGTTTGGTAGTCATAATAATGGTGGATTCCATAAATGAGCCAAACGGGTCGAATAATCAATTTAATGTGAGGCTATTACTTCGATATATGATTATTTAGTCTTTTGTTAATGTTAATAATAGATATATTAAAATACGAGAAACTAGCATTTTGGGTTACTTAAATGACGAACCTCATAAGGGTAAAATAAAGGGGTTATTAAGAGAAGCTAGGAATTGGATAACGGTAGTACCTTACTTGTAGATTTTGAGCCCGTGTGATGGGGTAGCAACTTACTAAACACGCAAACCGGTGATGGGAGCGTAGTGTTGAAAATAAAGAACCCATGATTAGGATCTTCTTATTTAAAAATGATATCCCGTTCATGGAAGTTTGGGTGAAATGAATAAATGGATTAAACAACAATGTTACAGAGTCTACCGTAAGTTACGGTCTCTACCGTAACTTACGGTGGAGAACAAAAGGATCACGGTGGTTCCCTACTGTCTTACGGCAGACTAGGTCCATACAGCGTCTACCGTAACTTACGGTAGATACCGTAAGTTACGGTAGAGTCCAGGAATATTTGTTACAATTTTGCATATCTTAATTACTTGAATCCCTTTCTGAGCATTGTTCAAGTATGCAAATTATCTAGTATACTAATACAAATATTTGTCAAAAATCTTCAGTTTTTAGGTATTGTAAGTACGTGGATGATGATCAAGACAATGTTTCAAGAACCGAACACACATTTTGGACGCTTCCGCACTAATATAATCTATTAAACTATGTTGTTTGTAAGCACTACTAGATGATGAATGGTTTATCTCTGTTATTTGACTATGTTAAACTCTATGACGAAGTATAACTTAGTTTACTAACTAAGTTTTTGATAATTATAAAATTTGTTTTTTTTCAAATACTATATTTTTATGATAATTAAATTCAAAATATAAGACGGGTGTTACAAGTTGGTAATCAGAGCTTAAGGTTGTCGACAAAGTGTTCGGTTCAAGCTTGATCAATCATCCGGTAAGAATTAGTCATTTAGTAAATTTTATTAGAATATTAGAAAAACGGATTTGATTTGATGTGCACGGGAAGAGCGTGTTAAGACACTCAAACCCGGAAGGTGCACTAAACATGAATGGTTTAAGCAAGTGGTGAACCTGGCTAAACCCAAAGCGAATGATGCATATGTTATAAAAAGGAAATGTTTAATAATTAGCATAAACATTTCAGACTCAAGATGACTAATAAAGGCAATGATGATACGGTGCCGAAAGTCACCGAACAGATGAAAGAAATGTTCGGTGTAACCAGGGGCGAATTAGCATCTCAATTAACTAAAGAGATGGAAGCTAAAATTTCTAAGGAAGTCGGAAAGGCAATAGAAGCCAGTCTACCACAGTTCGCCGAGAGACTACAAATCACAATTTTGCTAGCAGTAGAGGATATGATAACTGAATTAAAAGATAATCTCTCACAAGAAAAAGATGACGGGAGTGAGTCGGATGTGGACCCAAGACCCGTAAAGAAATCAAAGCTTGATACCCCAAAAGAGAAGGCAAGGTCTTCCCACATGACAGCCGCAGAGGCTAAA
>JARYGA010057456.1:0-47597 GCA_030545235.1 Helianthus tuberosus
CTCCATTTTAGTCATTTAGCATTTTTATCTTTAATATGAGTATAATATTGTTATTTTTTTTAAGTTACAAAATAGTGTTTTATAACTATGCTGATAATCGGCACATATATAAGCAACACATGAGTTTGTATAACCAGTACATACTTATATAATTATAACCGACACATATACAAGCAACACATGAATTGTATAATCAACATATGAATTTGTATAATCGGTACATTAATTTAAAACTACTTCCATGATTTTAGGAATTTTTAGAAACCAACTCTAACTAAAATACAAAATCACCCTTCATATATGAATTAGAGGGAAATGAAAGAGGGTGGGGGTTGGGTTCAATTGACAAAAACATTGAAGTTAAGATGTTTCTTCCCTTGGGTCAACGGTTTAGATATGTGTTGATTAAATTAGTGAAAACTAGCAATAAGACCCGCGCATGTTGCGGCACGGGTACATCGTAAACATCGAATGAATTAGTCCAAACGTTATGTGATACATTAACCATATGAAAACATGTGTTTCGAGTTATCTGGTTGAACACAATGTAACCTATATAAGCATTACGTCGAAATGTAGAGCAAATCAATTTATACAGACACGTACATAAAAATATGCACATAAACAATTAGTTTTTCTTAAAGTAAAGGAGATATAGCGTTAAACTCGAAACAAATTATTAGTAAAAAAACCTAACATGCTAAATACGTTTGTAAAAGCGTACCAAGTAGCATTAATGTCACACCACTGCCAGCGACCATAAACATCAGAAGAGCTCGTATAAATAAAATAAGTAAAAAAGTAAAAAATAAAACCGATTGAAAAATAGACGTAAAATCGTTGAACGACTCACGCCCGTTGTGGCACGTTAATGCGAAGAATTTAGACATAAGCGTAAAACGTAGAAAAAAATAACTAAGTCAATTTAGGACCTGTGCGTTGCGACGAACTTGTCTGTAACACCCCGTGTTTTCACAAGTCAAAGGTAAAGTCAAGGTCAAAGTCAACGACCAATGATGCGGATTTGATTTATAGAAATTTCTTTATTTTGATTGTATTATGTGGAGTAAGTGTTGTTAATGACAATAACTGACGTGTGTTAATCGATATCTAACCGACTTACGACTGTGAACTAGAGGAAGTAACAATGCGATAAAGTTAATTGATCAATAATCAAGCTATGCTAATCAAACCGACAATGAATCGCAACTCGAGCTACGTATTTTACTTGTTGTTATACGTGTGTGTATGCCTTACGTGTTATCTGTGCATGTTTATTTATGTTGTGTTGTGTTGTGTTGTGGTAATCAATCGAACTCAATCGAAACTCGAATGCAATCGAACTCAATCGAACTCGAACTCGAATCACAATCGAACTATGATAATTAGTGGTTGGGACTGAAAGTAATTTGACTAGGAAACCTTATCGTATCGAAATCGACTCAGCAAGAATCGTCGCGTCAAACACTTGAACCCAGCGCCATCCGGCCGGATAGCCATCCGACCAGATAGTCATCCGACTGGATAACCCCTTTTGGGTCACAGAACAGGTGCCACCCGACCGGACAGTCATCCGGGCGGTGTGTCATCCGATCGGATAGCCCTTTCCTCTTTTGGAATCCTATAAATACCCCTGTCATTGTCATTCTTTCCACTTTTGGAAACCCTCTGTCCGAACCATTCGTGCTCCTCACCTTTTCTTCGATTTCTCTCAATCCAGGTAAGATCTCGCTCCAAATCTTGTACTTTCTTAATCTACACGCACTCCCACACCGCTCTATCTTTAAATCCTAACTTTTAACCGTGAAATCACTAGATTTCGGGTGTTCTAGGATGACGTCATCATGTGTTCTTCAAGAACTTCATGTTTTGACTTCAATCCACCAAGGACAACTGAGATCTAACCGATTTCCACCCGATTACACAAAGATCTTGTAAGGATCTTGACACAAGAATGATGAAAAAGGATTGAAAGATGGTTTCTAACTTTCTTTCAACTCTTTTACACTCAAAACACTCAAAACCGGTAGAATCAGGTTCTGATCTAGTCTCCTACTCGTCCTTAGTGTTGTACTGGTTCAGATCTGGATTCCACCTACGAGACCACCGATTTCGGGTTAAACAAGAACAACCGTCTAGAGTCGGTACCTGACCGAGCTAGGGTGATTCCTGGTCGGTTTAGTCATCGGGGTCGAAATGGGGGTTCTGTTGGTTAACACGTTGTCAAAGTGTCTCGACATAACGACAAACCATCAAAACGACCAAGTGTAGGACGAACGGAACAATCGGAACGGATTGCTGTCCGACTGGATTGCCGTCCGATCGGATAGGTCATCCGCACGGATTGCCACCCGAACGGATTACACTTGGGTCCCACTTTTAAACAATCCTACCTGAAGTTAGAGTATCGAACGAATTGCAATCCGATCGGACGACCATCTGACTGGATTACTCTTCGGATCATGAGATACTAAGACTTTAAAGACTTAAACAATTTTCAACATGTTCAATAACAGGGTTGCCACCCGATCGGATGGACATCCGATCGAATGACTATCCTGATATGAACTTGTTCTCTTCATCAAGTCGCCATCCGACCGGACCACTGTCCGACCGGATGACCGTCCGAACGGATTGTCATCCGCACGACCGGCCATCCGAACGACCAACTTGAAAGATAGAGATACTTCAATGTTTTCAAATGCTACAACGAAAACTTCAAAAGTCAAACCATCATACGCAAACACATCTTTCCTCATAGGAAGAAACAATCCACTCGAATAGTCATCCGTTCGGATAAGCTATCCGATCGGATGACCATCCGAACGGATTGTCATCCACACGGATTGTTGTCCGCTCGGATTACCATCCGAACGGACTACCATCTGATCCATTCACACTTTGTGACGTTTTACGTGTCACTTATCGTTATGATATCGAATCTATTCAGGCTAACCTTACTCGCTAAGCGCTCCCTTCAATCCATCAATCGCTGTGAGTATACTCGATCCCTTTTTGCTTTACGCACTTTTGGGTGTTACATACGTTACGAATATTCAACCTACAACAATCACACTACTCAATACTATTTGAACGCTAACCGTTAATGCATGTTATACGTGGCTCATGAATGCTTGTTTGTTATGTTTACACATGGAATGCTGTCTACCTGCCTTAGCAACGATAGTACTATAGTTTGGACTCAGCACCCGTTCACACGGGGGTTGTTAAGGACAATTACTTGCATGGATTACGGTGGTAATCATGTATTGCGAACTGCCTCGGGCAGTCAACCCGCAGTCATTGGTATCGATGGATCTATGTCGATAACTAACGTGCTTCATTTCACTATGTGTACGTGCTGGTTATGCGTAAATGAATTCGAACTCTATATGCTATTATCAAACTTGTATGCTCACCTTTACATTTTATGTATTGACTTTATTTTAACGTATGTCACAGGTGCTTAGGACGCACACATGGTAGGAATTTGAAGTTAGAATAAAGCTTTAGAGCCCAACAAATAGTTGTCTGTAGTGGTCAAACTAAGGGTCTCTAGAAGCAGATAAACAATTGCTGTCTATTTAAATCTGAGTTGTCGGAACAGAATATTTGCCTGGATTTTTCGTCTGTAATAATTATTTTACTGTTTGAGATACGGTATGGGACGTATTATTTAAATTGAATAGTATTGATAATTGTTATGAAAACTTCTGGACAATCTGTTTCGCTCAGTGCCATGCCCCGATGATTCCGCCATCGGTTGGGGTGTGACATTGTCAAACGGAGAAAAATAGACACGTTGCGACTGACCTGTTAAACGGGAAAAAACAGACGAAAAAACATTGAACTCCACATGCACGTCGCCGCATGTTGACTCACAAAATTTAGAACAAAACGTAAAACGAAAAACTTACGAAAGATGAAAAGTATAGACGTACAAAGTTGAAAATAAAAAAAATATTGGGGTTAAATTGTAAAAGATGAAAGACTTTGGGTTAAAAGTAAAAAAAAAATCAAGGGGGGTAAAATGCAAAAGAAAAAAAAATCTTTAAGTTAAAAGTGCAAAATGTTTTTTTTTTTTTAGAAAACCCCCAATGCACATCTTACAACATAAAGCAAGAAGATGATGCTAATTTATAAGTTAGAAATATTATAAGTAATAAGGAGTTAAGGATGTGTGAAAAGAACATGAAATACAAACATATAGTTTCAAAAATAATTTTATTTAATCTATAAAATAATACTCTATTAACATAATAATTTTGATGTATTATTATAAAAATTGTGTCTAGCTTTACTACCACGATGCATGTAATATAGTAGGATCAAAGGTTATTGCTCAATTGCGGCAGTTCCCCTATCCGTTCAGCGCATGGGGTTAAGAAGCATCGTTTGGAAATCTATACGGTCTACAACATACACATAAGCAACATTACATCTAAACCTTTATAATAGTGCGTCATATACTACAAGCTTAACGTAGTGGCATGGGCGGACCCACATTGGTGCCACCGGGGTCCCCGGACCCCAATCTTTTTAAAAAAAATAGTAGATTCGGTATATTAAATTGTATATGGACCCCATAAATACAATTAGGTGGACACCATAGAAATAAAAAGAAAGATGGTGCAGTGGTAAATCTCCCTCTTTTCCACCAAGAGGTCATGGGTTCAATCCTTGATAAGCCCATTTTTCTTATTTTTTTTTTAAAATCTAGTTCAAACCTCACTTTAACTCGACCCGAACGAGGACCGACCCGAAAATGGACCCCATTGAAATAAAATCCTGGGTCCGCCACTGCGTAGTGGTGTAATTGTCCTTGATTCGCAAGTTTATATTAATTACTATTATAAAGTTTGTATCACCGATGGAGCATCACCAATGAATTAAGTTTGGGACTAATTACAGATGAATCAACACCATACCTCACAAAAAATCAAATCTATAAATATCAGCAGATAATTTGAAAGAAATCACCAACAGATTATCGACATCGGCCTACACCATAAAAGAAGACCTTAATTAACGAGCATTTACCGGTTGAAAATGGAAATATCTTAGTGCAATTACAAACATATAAACCAAGGGTTAACCATCGATAGACACATATACATGATCCCAGATTATATTTTTGTCACACTGATTTTTGTTGTCATTTGAACAATAGTTCCAATGGCTAGTTTGTTAGTAGAGATGAATATAAGATTTTGTCATAAATCTCTCGGTCATTTTACAGTGGGAATCTTTTTTGTGATATATATTTGAGTTAACTTCCATTTTGCTTCCTGTGATTTGGTCATTTTAACGGTTTTGCCCCAATAGTTTAAAAATAGTCATTTTCCTTCCCGATTTTTTTAACTTATCGTCATTTTGCTCTCCGATGTGGTAGGTATGAGAACCAATGATGTACATATACTGCTAACATGAGGATATTGAAACCATCAATGCACATGAAATTTCTCTATAATGTGATGCAGTACACAAATATTTTTATATTTCTTTAAGGTCTAGAAATGTCATTCACCAAAACATTTTGTAGTTATTTATAGTTAACTAGGTCTAAACTTTCGTGCGCGTTGCACACGGCACCACTGAGAAGAACAACAAAAAAACGTAGAAAAAACATTAAACGATAACCGAAAGAAAATCAACAAAATTTTTTTTATGGTAATGATATTGTTCGTATGAAACCCGTTGTCAGAGATGAGCAAATGGTACTGGGTACTGGCACCGAATTTCCCGAACCGAAAGATCATAAGTACCAATTCGGTACCGACTTTTGGCGTACTTGGTAACGGTTCGCTACCGGTTTTTACCTTCATATACCAGTACTGTAACCAGCATTTTCGGTAGCAGTACTGATTTGGTGTCGGTTGGCACCGAGCCCATCCCTATCCCTGAAACTGAAAGAAAAGAAATCATTAAAAGTTGAAGAAAATCAACAAAAAAAAACGTTGTACGGTACCATTTTCTGTACGGTACCAGTGATCAGGGATGAACAAATGGTACTGGGTAGCAGCGCTGAATTTCCCAAACTAAAATATTTTCAATATCAACTCGGTACCGACTTTTGGCGTTTTCTGTATAGGCTGGTGCCGGTTTTTATCTTTATATACCGATACCGAACAAGATCGTACCGCTATTTTTTATACCGGTTAACACCAAGCTTATCCCAACCTGTGATACTAAATAAATCATTAAATTAAAGTTAAAAGTAAATAAAAAAATTATTATTATAGTAATAATTATTATTATATTAGTATATTATTATAATATATTAAAATCACTATTTATTTCAATTAGTTTATTAATATATAGTAATAATAATATATAGTAATACATAATGTGACTTTGTGTAACAAAAAACAACTCTCTAATACATGATAAGGCTCAATACAATTTATTAGTTTACTAATCACCATACACATTTCTTTCACACTGAGCTAAATTGTTATGCCCTAATGTGATTTGCGTAACCTCAAATTAGGGGTGAGCAAATTTGTCACAACCCCCGATCCCTGATCCTCGGGAACGGGCGGCCGCGAGCCAGTTTCGGTGGTATCAGTGTTTATTAATTTGGCAGCGGAATTTTCATCAGGACCGTAGTTAGGAAATATTTGATCAGAGTAAACCACCATATTTTATAAATACAATTATATATGGGAAAAACCAAATTTCGTAGTACACATGTTTCCATAGGAATAAATCATATTTTATTTATTTAAAAACATTCATTTTATTTTAGGTAACTTTATTGCCACTTTTTCAAGCCTTCAGTGCTCTCCAGCTGGCTTTTATTGGCTTCACACTAAGTTACCTGAAACACGTGTTTAAAATATTTTATCAGCAGAAAATACTGGTGAGTGAATCCCAGTTTAATCAAGAAACATTTTATCGATTAAAACAGTATTGAGGACGATTACAATGTTTATGTCTACACAATTACTCCATTTGGTACTATCAATCCACTGACTTGTGGGTCATATTACACATTGGCTAACTCATTGTCCAATGGTAACGTACTGTCAACCTTGACTTACTACTCACAGTGTAGTACATTTTGTATACAAAACCCCAACATACCGACAGTAATTGAAGAACTACAAAGACTCAATCACCGCTTAATCACATTGTAAAACAATTAAGGTTTTGTAAAACATTCCAAAAAGGTTAACAAAAAGAGGATAAACTCACATTGCTAATATAGGTCTTTCCTTTGTGGCTTCCTTGTTATAATCTAGTTAAATAAATAATGTACACGTGTTAGTATAATAACCCATTTTATCATTAGTAATACTTTCCCCGAGACGGCATTCCAATGACTACGTCGGGTAGAACCACGACAGCCGTTACGGAATCCTAGATCAATCGGGCAGCGTATCCAATACGTATCCAGGGGTTATAATACTTACAACGGAGCAGAACTTCGCTATTTAGGGGGGTATAATAACCGCGTATTATCTCTACTATCAGAAATGAGAGAAAATAAATGTTTGTGAGCGATTCTCGATTGAAATCTGATGGCCTCTATTTATAGTTGCTGAATCTGACTTTGTCGCGGCCCGCGTAACATAAGGGCTGGGCTTACGCGGCCCGCGTTGACCCCAGGTCAACGTATAGCTGGGTTGAGTCATCGAGTAGGCCTGCCGGGTGTTGGGCCACGTGGCCGCACCGGGCTGCGCCACCTTTTTAGTCTCTCGCGGCCCGCGTAAACTAATAAGGATCTTTACGCGGCCCGCCTGAACTTAAAGAATCAACGAATTCAGATCTACACCTTCATACCGCCCGCGTAAGGTTGGGGTGGGTCCTACGCGGCCCGCCTCAACTTATTATTTCTAGATTTTAATTTATTTTTAAATGCTATATTGTATTTCAGACTCAGTTTTCTCGTACGGGGTGCATTTAACAACATATAGGGGTATTCTAAATATATTAGGGGTGTCAGAAATATTTTGGAGGGTTGATATATCTTGGGTACAACTCCTGGATTATTTAATAAAATATATAGTGCACTCACACTTAAATATAGTAACCCAATTCCACCTTATCCATACGTCACGAGACAGAACCCCAACGAATTTAGGCAGAGCCTTGACATACATTACGGGACCCTATGTCACTTGGGCAGGGTATCGGTGATCAAGGGTTAAAACACTTAAAATGGGGTAGGGCTTTGTAGGATTTAGAGGTAATTACTAAAGAAAATTGGAAGTATACAAAAGCAAGGAGGGAGGTTCGTAAGAGAGGAAAACGGAAAGAAGCATTTGGAACTGTCGAACACTGGTTTCAATTTATACTAAATTTGGAGTGGTAACTTACTACTTACGTTCAAATGTTAAAAGGAAAAGATTCCTTGATTCCTTCATATCCTTTTTTACACGTATACATACATATCATAATTTCAAAATGTAAGTAAATTATGTTATTATTTTATTTTCTTTGAATTTAGGTACACTATTATTTTAGTGTTGAATTGTATTATTATTTTATATATATATATATATATATTTATAATTAATTTAACTGCTTCACTCTTTTGGCGCTTCTAATTTCTAAAATATGACGTTTTATAAAATAACGAATATACCATTAGAATGAGAATATTTTTGTCTACATTTTGAACCAAGTTTCATTAAAAACAGAGTAGGTTCAAATTTAATTTTTAAACGGTTTCTACGTTTGCCCAAAATACCTTATATTTTTATTGGTCAACTTACCCATGATGCATCCTTTTAATAACATAAGTTATATATATATATATATATATATATATATATATATATATATAGGGCAAGGCTATATAGAAAACCCTATATATATAAAAAACCCTAGAAAACCCAACCTCCCGACATTTTTTTTTTTGAAAAAAATAACACATGTAATATACATGTTTTTAAGAGTTTTGGGCCAAAAAAATCAAAAAAGCGCCGAATGGATGATTTAAAAAAAAAATTCAGCAATTTCTGTCTTTTGTGCCTAACACATGTTAGGCAACCGAACATTGCTGAAATTTGTTTATTTTTTTAAAAAAAATCCCTTCGGCGCTTTTTTGTTTTTGGCCCAAAACACTCTAAAACATGTATATTACATGTGTTATTTAAAAAAAAAAAAAAATTGTCGGGAGGTTGGGTAAAAATGGGGGGAGATTTGAGTTTCCAGAGTTTTCTAAAAATTTAAGGGTTTTCTGTCTAGCCTTCCCTTATATATATATATATATATATATATATATAATTTAAAAATTTTGGGAATGTTACAAAATTAACCATCATAACCGATAACCGAACCATAACCGACATAACCAAACCACTAATAACCGATAACCAATATAACCAATGGTTATGGTTATGAAACTTTGTATAACCGCTCAATCGGTTATGGTTATGAAGCTTTGGTTAACCGATATAACCGAAACCGAACCGAACTTGTGATGTTAACTTTATATAATGGATTTGTGTTTTTCAAAACCATATAGAGGGTTTTTACTAAGATAAAAGTATGTTAGTAACACAATGATCTTGATGTAGATGCCATTTATTTTGATAAAGAACTAAGGTGTTATGGCCATAATTGTTTTTGTTTGAGAATTACCTTATTAAAAAGAACCCTAAATCGGTAGTTTAACCAAAAAGTTTAGTCTCTGTTATCTTATAAAATAGGGTCAAGCTAAGTTCAAATCATGCACAAACCTATTTATTTCAAACCTTGCTTGGTTACTTAACCGAAATTAACCATAACCGACTTCATAACCGATTAACCGTAACCGAAGTTTGGTTATGGTTATGGTTACCAAAACTCCATAACCGAACTAGCGGTTATGGTTATGGTTAATAGTAAAAACCGAACCAAACCGACCCATGCACACCCCTACCTCAAATAACTCACTAACATATGAAAAATCCCATTAGTGTATTTATTATCATGCACATGTCTTTAACATCAAAGTTACTTGTTATGATTTAATGTGATTTTGTGTAACCTAAAACAACTAACTTATACAAAACCCAATGAGGCTCATTAGTGTACTTATCAACATGCACATGTCTTTAACAACTCCATGACTTAGTATGACCTAATTTGACTTTGTGTTAACCTATTTAAAACAATTCACAAACAGATGATAAGGCCAACTTATTAATGTCATTCGCATACTAATTGTTATACACATTTCTTAAATACCAAAATAATTTACTATAACTTAATGTGACTATGTGTAACCTTAAACACCTTACCCAGTAGTTTGAGTCAGAAAGGATACAATCCTAAAGGGTTGGATTATTGAAAGATAATTAATTAAGTTATTAATGCGTAATGTGGTAGGCCCCTCTTTTGAAGGTGACGTTACCCTCGGCTAAGTGGTTTGAGTCAGCAGGGATACAATCCCAAGTAGCCGGGTTAATGTATTAATAGTAGTTTACATATGAGGGGATTAAGCCATTCGCATCGTCGTCATCCAATACCAGTGGGTATTGAAGGATGTCCTAGTAAACTTAACCCAGGTCCTTGCAGGATCTATACACTGAACAAGGCAAGAACCTTACCAATCCATTCCCTTAACCCCCGACCAGGTAGCCAGCATATCTCTATATAGACCGTAGAGATATGAATGGTGTAAATCTTTTATTTTATATAGACAGTAAAATACTGCCAAGACACCACGGACAAATGATAAGGAAGTTTCACCTTCAACATAAGAAACTAGTTATTAAAGTCATTAATATAAAACCAAATAAAAAGTGCGAAAAGATTAAAAAACAAAAGTATTACACTAAATGCTTGTCTTCACCAAGTGATGTAAGAGACTTAGGCAAACATGGTCTTTGATTGTCAAGAACTCTTACTATTAATCTTGGATCCCGAGACTACTACACACACTCTGTGGTGGATGATGGATGATGGTGGTGGATGAGGGTGTTGTGATGGTGGTGGAGTGTGGGTGAAGTGGGAGAGAGGTGGTTTGTCAAGGGATGCCTTTGAAGTGAACCAAGCACCTCTATTTATAGCCTGCACAGAAGCCCGGGCACGGCCCCGTATCCACTGGGCACGGCCCCGTGTCGATCCACTTTCTCTTTTTTCATTAAATGCAGTTTGTCTGCATTAGTTGACCACGCCCCCGTGTCCGCTGGGCACGGCCCCGTGAGCAGAAGCGTATCTGTACTATCAAGATTTGCTTGGATTCTGCGAATCTTAGCGTTGACCACGGCCGTGTTGAGCTGGGCACGCCCCCGTGTTGGGTAATAGAAGCTTCTACAACTTTGTCTTTTCTGCAGACACTTGAGCACGCCCCCGTGTCCGCTGGGCACGGGGCGTGTTCAGCCTTCTGATCTCTTGTTTTTGCTTGGGGAGATGCTGTCGAGGGGTCAGGCATGCCACGCTTATTACTTTTCTTGTATTTATTTTAGATTTAGCTGCATTTTTGCTTCTTTTGTTCATTTATGCTCATTTAATCCTGAAGATACAAAAGGAAGACAAAAGCACACTTTTTCCAACATTAGTACTAAAAAGGGGTTAGTTTTATGCCTCATTTGATGTAATTTATATGTTGCATTTTACACACATCAAATACCCCCACACTTGAATCTTTGCTTGTCCTCAAGCAAAACTCTTTTTAATGTGGCTTACACACCCAAATGGAATGGGTTGAAGAGAAGTTTTTGGGCTTGTCTTGAGTGTTGGGATTCCAAGATCTTTATTAGGTTTTATTTTTATGTTATTTACCATCCTATTCGTTATGATTTATTTAGAACCTTACATAAGAGAAATTACTTATTTGGGCATAACATGCCTCTTTAAAATTCCATTTATATACAAGTTCACATACCTCACGGGATATCACTCAACACTCGACCGAAGATGTATTTTTGTGAAACACTCGAGACCGGCATGAAACTTACTTCTACCATATGCTTGCCAAGCAATCAATCCTCTTTCTTTTTAACTATAAACCTTTGTAAATATCAAGAGGAGATGGGGAAGGGTTAGGCTTGGGTTAATGGTAGGTGGTTTTGGGTTAGTGGTTAGTAGAAAAGGGCAAAAGGCGTAAAAAGCGTCGGTTTTCGTAGAACTTTTTGTTTTTGTGACTTTTTATTCAAACGAAACATTTTCAAACAAAGTTTCTTTTGAGGAACTTGTTTGTTTATTGCTAGACTTCATCATTTTTTTTATAAAGAATGTCACATGAAGACCGAGCTTTTTACTAAAATAAGAGGTCTAAAATGAAAAAGGGTTTTTTTGGTGGGTAAAGGGTGTTTGTTTTGTGGGTTTAGAAATGAAAAGGTTTAGGCTCAAAGGGGTTGACTAGGGGGATTTTGAGTAGGTGGTAAAAAAGAAAAAATAATGGTGTTGAAAGAAAAAGGGGTTAGCCCTAATGCCTCCATCATTTACTTACTTGGGTTTAAGTTGATAAGAACTGGGAATGCATCGTTGTGACAAGTTCTAGAGTCATAAGAAACCAAGCGACTATTCACACAAGAAACAAAAGATGAACATTTAGTTTAAAGAAGTGTATTTATATGCTCAATTAAAGGCTCAAAACTCACTTTTTGTGGGAATGGGTTTTTAATGTGATCAAGTATATATAATCAAATTTTAACTAGATTTGTCATGCTGTTTCATAATTTTCTTATGTTGGTTCTTTTTATTACGACGCTATCAGTTGTAAATTTGTAGAAATATAACCTTTTTAGAACTTGTTATTCCCAATTTACACCAAGACAAGTAAAAAAATATAAAAAGTTTTTGAAAAAATTTGGGGTGTTTAGCGGTTCCAATAGAGTTTTGTGTAAGGCTTGTAATTAGGACTTGCAAAATTCAAGGTTTTAGCATCATCCCCACACTTAAATTACACATTGTCCTCAATGTGTCCCAAAAATAAGTTTTTAGGTTGATTGAATGTGTAAAAGGTGTGTTAAAAACAAAAATTTATATTACTGGGCATCTGGACACGGCCTTGTGTCAGATGAGCACGGCCCCGTGGTCAGATTTCCAGTAACGAGAACTTACAGAAGGTGGACACGGGGGCATGTCTGGTGAACACGACCCCGTGTTGGGCAAAAATCTGCATAAGTAAGACAAACAACAGGTCTTCGTGGTGGACACGGGGGCGTGTCAGTTGGGCACGACCCCGTGTGGACAATCTGCAAGTATTTAAAACAGGTTTCGGCTTTCGGTTCTGCTGTCCCGACTTTAGTAGCACTAATATTTAGCGCTTAAAGCCTCGTAGGTACCTGTTTTACTAATAAATACCACACCAAACAATAACAAACATCCTAATTTACCAAAGTTTCATCATCCACATCACAAGTTAAAAAGAAAAGAAATGTAAGAAATTAAAAAGTGTTAAGAGAGGTGAATTGTTCAACAAATGGCACGCAGGCCATGCAATTATTTTTTAGAGATAAGGGTTAACCTGTTATACCTTCAACCATGTGCTGCTACCTCCACTCCTCCAGCTCAATCCATCTCCTCATCTTCATCATCATCATTCCCTCCGTGGCCCGCCATATACTCCCGGATGTTCCCAATATCATCCTGCATGTCGGAGATATTTCTTTCTATCACTCCGAACCGGGCGTATGTGTTGTTGGCCATGTTGTAGGTGTTCCTGGTGCACATAAGATTTTCCTACAATAAATCATGTAAGCTCTGAAAGTTAGGAAAACCACCTCCTTGAGAGGAGGATTGACCCGGATCACCATGGGGCTGGTAGTGGTACTGGGGAGGAGGACGGATGTGTGGAGCGTGTAGGACGAGAGCTTCTTGAGGGTTCCATGCTTGACCTTGAACTATTTGAAATCTGATCGTCCCGTCATCTGCTTCGTTGATCAAGCTCATAGAGCGGCAAATGACAAGGTCCACTTTTCCCGACCACGGGCCCTTTTGAAAGTACCTCGGCATCCTTGGCACAAAGTGTTTGAAAAGGCGGTAAATCCACCCTCCAAATAGGATAGGAGTTGGGGGAGTAGCAAGTTGGTTCAAGTGCATGTTGCGGAGCAGTAGGTATGGAACATCAAGGTTGATACGGTTGTCAATGCAATGGAGGACTAGCAGATCATGCAACCCTACAACACCACCATTGTCGTGTCTCTGGTAGAGAGAGTAGATGAGGACCCTGTGGATGTAGCGGTAGAGAGGGTCCCTCAACGTTGTGCTCTTAGTTCGGCTCGGGTTATAGTGGCCCTCCCCGATCTGAGCCAAGCAGCTTGGTGTTGATTTTCCAGAAGCTCGCGGAGACCGCCGGTGTTCTCTTCATCTCCAGCATCCTCTTCCGAGTACAACCTGACAATTGCCCCAAATTGTGCGATTGAGATCGAGTACATGGTCCCTGCACAACGGAACTCTACCCCCTCATTGTCAAACGGATCCTCTCTCATCTTGAAGACGAACATGCTGTAAAATTCCATGTTGTATTCATGCACGGAGTGAAGCCGAGTGCAAAGAGCAGCTCATAGTGGGCCGGTGACAATGTTGTTGAAGCGGTCTATTTGGTTCACTACTTCAAGAGTGTCCATGCACACCTGTCGGGGATTTTCCTCGGGCCTAGTTCTTAGCACCTCATACCGCGCCTGAGCAGCCAACTCACTTGCGTTGAATCTGGTAAATTTCTTGGCCATCTGAAAGAAAACACCAAACAATTAGCACGAAACAGTAAAATTTTCGAAGAAAACTAAAAACAGTCGGCTGAACATGACCCCGTGTTCAGCGGACACCCCCCCTGTTCGCCTGAAATTAGCTGGACACGCCCCCGTTCTCGCTGAGCACGACCCCGTGTCCAGGCGTCTGTTTCCCAAAATTCCCATTTTCGACCCAGTCCTGAAAACTTGAAAAATTTTGGTCCAGTAGGGGCGGTTTTCCCCGAAAATGAAACCCCAAGTGCCGTTTTTCCCAAAACAAACCATTTACCCCTTCGATTTCATCTTTTCAGTTTAAAAAACAAGGGTTTGGGGTTTTTGTGAGAAATCAGGAAAATCTACAAACAATATAAGTTGATTTACTTCCTATAACATGTATCTATACTAATACTAACAGATCTAAGCAAAAATTTGGGGTTCGATCCGGTTCAAGTTGAAGAACCCTAGATTTTCCCCAAATTTTGATGTTAAACTACATGCAAGTACTTAAACTAACTAATTATAATGATAGAATCATACCTTGACGTTGTTAGAAGAAGGGGAAACGTTGAAATCTGCAGAAAATTTCGACGGAACCGGCCCCGTGGGCGATAAAAAATTAAATTTTTTTTAAGTGCTCGTGTGAGTGCCCTGTGTAAATCCCCTTGTTCGTACGGATCGTCACAGAATTGTCAATCCAATCAAGAGTGCGGAATCCTCTTGATCAGAATGTCACAGAAACGAGTAGAAACAGCAATTCACAATCAACCGGGTTTCTATTGATTATCAAACACAAGTATTACAGTCATTCAAACCCTAACCCACTCAAAATTCGTCCAAGCTTTAAATGCTCTCACGAAATCCCTCTAAAACTATTTTTGGCTGATTAACCTAAACCCTAATGCAAAGCCTTGTTTATGTAACACAAGGTTGCAACATAGGCTAGGTTAAAACCTCATGGGTTGCGAATTGGTCTAAGCCCAATTCGTCCCATACACCCAATTCGTGTGGGTTTGGTTAACCCAAACATTACAACTAACTATTACAATGCTAAACCCGCTAACCGTTTATCGTTTTACTAATTACAAGATATCCAAAGACCAAATCTAAGTTGTTGTCATAAATATGCACCAACAAACTTCCCCTTGACAATAGCTTCATAAAATAACTTTGTCTTCAGTCATCTTGCATTCTTCATATAATCTTGCACTGCCTTTGGTCTTTGGATAGCTTCAGCTTTAACAGCTTCTGTCAGCATCAGACTCCCCCTAAGCTGATGCATCCAATCACCTAATCTTCAAAACGTTAGCACTTGAGTAAACTCCAGCTTAGCATTTGTATAGCAATCTTCAAACTTTTCAACTTTGTTTTCAATGTAGAAAGGAGGTTCTACCATGCATCCAATCAAACTCTCATCTTCTCTTCACGGCAACTTCTCAGCAACATACCGCTTCAATCTGTATACTAGAAAACAAACATCTCGAGAAACCATAAGAATTTTTCAACAATGTTAAATAAATTATTATTATTCAAGAGATAGTTAAACTGTATCACAGATTAAGCATTTTCAATTCATCACCAACACGCAAAAATTTTGTCCAACACACAAGACCCTTTATGATTTAAAATTTCGAACTCACTTTCTAACACCGTCTCCCCCTATCGGTAACAATTCCTCCAAGAATAACAGTTTTCTGTACATTAAGAATTTTAACAGAAAATGACACTATTTTTGGATTTTTATATTTACTAAAAGCAAGTAAATAACAAAAACAATAAACACTCTATTTTTGTGAGAATCACCGGTAAGAAGATCATATCAGCAAAATCAAACTGTTTTCACACTATTAGATAATTCTTTGTTTAATTTTTCGTGAAAAGCAGTCCAAGACGATTACCAGTATGTTTTTCCACTTAAACAAAATGCATGAACATTTCAAGTACCATTACCGTATGATACGTTAAGGTAATATTATTTCTGATATACTAGTGTGTCCCACTTCAGAATGTACCCCCGCGATCAAGGTATGCACAAAGATTCATCGTAGTAGGTGAGTATACTGAATTTATCCGTTTTGTTTTTCAACGATAGATAATTGGTGATCAGGTCAGTACTTCCGTACAGCAAAGAGACCAAAATATCTAACGAGGGCTAAGACAAATACCATTTTTGGTACGATTTATGCATTTTGTACTTTTTGAATGACTCTCTAGGAGAGCTCCTTCATTTTCAGGGTTTTGGCATTTTTAGCTCTTTTAAGATATCCTGGTTGTGCCTAGGTCAGCATGTATCTGGATGCAGCAGAAGGACAACCCTGATATCCCCGGACGAAATAACAGTGTAAAGACCTAAAACCTCAGATTTTGGCAATCTATCAACGCAAGATTTAAGGTCATTAGACTATACACCACTGATGTGTTCCCCACTCATACTCAGTGCATTTTGGTTTATATCACATTGGTAAGTTGATTATTTCATGCTTTTGCCTACTGATATATCATATAATGAAGCTGCTATCACACTTAAGCAATTTAATTCATTTTCAGTGTGACAGTCTAACTTGCTGATGTACTATCATTTCTTCTTTTTCACACAGTGATAACTCATTTTTGATTTTCTATTGTTTTATGTTTTTGACTTTTTTAATGTTTTTGTATTTTTGATTTTTAAGAAAGAAGTAAACTATTTACAAAATTCTTATGAAAAACCAGTTATTCAGGATTCCTCATCCCGTTGAGTTCGACTAAATGTTCAAAGCGAGCCCTCTCAAAAGCTTTAGTATAAAGATCTACCAGTTATGTAGTGTGTCGACTCGATGCAGTTCAATTAGTTTCTTTTCAGCACAATCGCGTATAAAATGATGACGAATGTCAATATGTTTTGTGCGAATGTGTTTCACGGGATTATTTGTTATAGAAATTGTGGCATTATTGTCTATCATAATAGGAGTATGAGTGAAATCCAAACCGTAATCGCGCATCTGCTGTTGTATCCAGAGAACCTGAGAGCAGCAGCTACCCGTAACAATATATTCAGCTTCACACGTAGAGGTAGACACACAAGATTGCTTCTTGCATTGCCAAGACACAATCCTGCCTCCTAAGAACTGACTACCACCAGTTGTAGACTTCCTGTTAGACTTGCACCCTCCAAAGTCTGAGTCAGTGTAAGCAACGAAATTCAGATCACTATCAGCTGGATACCACAACCCAAGTTTAGGTTTCCCCTTCAAGTAACGAAAAATACGCTTCACCACTTTCATGTGTGACTCTTTCGGATTAGCCTGATATCTGGCACACAGACATACGGCAAACATGATGTCGGGTCTTGAAGCAGTCATGTACATTAGAGAACCAATCATTGCCCTGTATTAAGTTGGATCAACATCTTCAGTACTTTCATGATCTGGGCCAGGATTGTGATTTTCACATATGGGTGTGTTGAAAGTAGCGTAATCCTCCATTTTGTATCGAGACAAAATGTCATACACATACTTTGTTTGAGGAATAAACATCCCATCCTCCTTCTGATCAACTTGTAAACCCAGAAAGTACGATAGCTCACCCATAGCGCTCATTTCGAACTTGCTCTTCATCACCTGCTCGAACTCTTTACACATGTTTTCATCTGATGACCCAAAGATGATGTCATCCACGTATACCTGTACTAGCAGAAAATCTTCCTTCTTTCTCTTGATGAATAGTGTACTGTCAATCTGACCTCTTTCAAAACCATTTTTGATCAGATGTGTTGACAGTGTCTCGTACCACGCCCTGGGAGCTTGATGTAATCCATACAAAGCCTTATCAAGCTTGTAAACTCGATCTGGATAGTCTGGATCAACGAACCCATCTGGTTGTGAGACATACACCACTTCTTGGACTTTCCCGTAAAGAAACGCACTCTTCACGTCTAGTTGATAAACTTTGAAGCCCTTGAATGAAGCGAGGCTAGGAACAAACGAATTGCTTCCAACCTTGCCACTGGTGCAAAAACTTCGTTGTAATAATCCCTTCTTGCTGATTGAAACCTTTTACCACCAATCGAGCCTTGTTGCGCGTTACAATTCCTTTTTCATCCTTCTTGCACTTAAACACCCACTTAGTGCCAATCTCTATTTTTCCTTTAGGAAGTTCAACTAACTCCCAAACCTTCAACTTAGCAAACTGGGCCAATTCCTCTTGCATAGCTTCAACCCATGAGTTGTCTTTTAGAGCCATATGAATATTTTTCGGCTCCTCTTGGGAAATAAAGCAACTATACAAGCACTCGTTCACAATCCCAGTCTTCTCAATCGAAACAAATAAACCTGTATTCGCTGCTATGCTTCTCCTTGTCTGAACACCTGCAGTAGGATCTCCAAGTAACATGTCAACTGGATGATCTCTATTTACTCGTGTAGTAGCAACGGTATCCACTTCTAAGTTATCACCCAGGTTTGATCCAATCTCCCCCTGAATATTCTGATTCGCAAACGGATTAATGAAACCCCCCCTGAATGGGTTCAGAGTCACTATCGCTTGAATCAGGATCAGCAGCAACTTGGGAAGTTTCCGGAGCATCTGTCATATCAACGTTCGATCTAGGCATGTACTCGCCTTCATCGTCCTTACTTATCACTGTTTGAATCAGCTGAGAATCATCTACATCAGAAAACTCAGGAATATTAAATGATTTAAAAAAACTTTCATAATCATATAATATAGCTGGACCAATCGTTGATTGTTGAGGTTTGTATGTAGTAATTTTAACATTAAAAACAACCTCAATTTTACCAGTTTTTAGATTAAAAACCCTTTTATTCGGTGTGCCAGGCACGTAACCTAGAAAGTAGCCATCGTCAGCCACCTCACCGAATTTTTGTTTATCTTTATTTCGCACAATGGTGAAGGGTAATCCAAATGGTTCAAAGCCTGTTAAGTTTGGTTTTTCATTAAACATTAATTCATGACATGTTTTGTTAAAACGTTTAATGGTCAAAACTTTTTTTAGGACATAACAAGCTGTATTCACAGCTTCTCCCCAGTAAAGAACTGGAAGCTTGGAATCTGAAAGCATAGTCCTAGCGGCTTCAATCAATGTCCTATTTTTCCTCTCAGCGACTCCATTCTGTTGAGGCGTATAAGGAGCAGAGTATTGATGTTCTATTCCCTTTCGAAGACAATAGAGATCCAGAATCTGATTCTTGAACTCCGTGCCATTATCACTCCTTATCCTCTTGATCCTTGCATCATGGACGTTTTCCAATTTCGTAAAAAGATCTATCAGCATCTCCGCTGTCTCATCTTTTGTACCTAAAAAGAAAACCCATGAATATCGTGAGTAATCATCAGTGACAACAAGACAGTAGTACTTTCCACCTATGCTCCTCATGTTCACTGGACCGAATAAATCCATGTGAAGTAATTCATAAGGGATATCTATGGAATTACTGTTTATGATTTGTGAGGTTTCTTATGTTGTTTTCCCTTTTGACATGGAAGACATTTATCTTCCACATGAAACCTCTGCGTTGGAACCCCTTTCATTAATTCATTTTTAATAATATAGTTCATTTTGTGATAGTGAATATGGGCCATGCATCTGTGCCACAACATCGATTCAGCTTCAGATGCTTTTGATAGTAAACACGCCACCACAGCAGTTGGATCCTTAGCACCCATGTCCATGACATAAGTGTCATTTCTCCTTGGTGCTCTCATCACTATCCAATCGTCCGGAATCACCAAACCTGGTTTCAACACTAATGCGTCAGTCTTGGTAAAATGGACAGAGTGACCCTTGTCGCAGACATGTGACACGCTCATCAGATTGTGCTTAAGCTGCTCAACGTAGTTCACTTTGTCCAGTGTGATCTTCCCATTGGTCACTTTTCCTCAACCTGTAATTCTACCACCTTTAGCACCAGCAAAGTTCACATGTCCACCATCATAATCTTCAAACTCAGTCAACAATCTCGCATCCCCCGTCATGTGCCTGGAGCAGCCACTATCAATATACCATAAGTTGATAATCCTCCTTAGCAGCTCCTGCACACACCAACCAAGAAATTAGTTAGATTGGGGGACCCAAGCCTTAATGGTCTTAGGTCGTCCAAATTCACCAATTACTGGAACATCCATCCAATATCCATTACTCCTAACAGGAGTCTTGGATCTCAGACCTGTTGATGGAATTTGATTTTGATTTCCACTAGGTCTATGGTCCTGAGGGTTCCTATATGTGTTTGGACTATTTGACCTTTGAAAATTTTGGTTTTGATACCTTGAGTTTTGATTCCAAGAAGCTTGACTGTTATAATTTCTAAAGCCATTATTATAAAAAGTTCGACCACCATTATTTCAGTATCGATTTTGATATTGACCTTGACTTTTAAAATTACTTGAATTTCCATTAAAATTGTTCATTCTAGGTGAACTGCTTCTAGGTCTCTCATATCTGCCTGATGTAGACTCAGACTGAAATCTTGGTTGATTTCTTTGAAAACGAGGAACTTATGGAGATCCTTTTTCAGCCTTATCTACACCAACAGCAACACCCTCATGTTGCTTAGGAGCAGATTTCTTTGGAGAGTTAGACTCTCTCTCCTTTTTATCACCACTCTTCTCTGGTGACTTCTCTCTCTTTCTCTCACTAACTTGTGCTTCAGTCTTTTTGTTAGGACAGTAGCTAGCTACATGTCCCTTTGTGTGACACTTGAAGTACGATATCCTTTTCTAAGACTTCTTAGCTGAAGTCTTTGAGGCAGATTCCTCATCAGATGATGATGATGATGCCTTGTTAGGATTTTCTTTAGTTTGCTTAATTTCAGATTTTTCTATGTTCTTATTTTTTGCAAATTCTACATTTGATTCGTTTTCAATAACAGTGGTTTCGTTTTTCATATCACTACCTTGAACAAAATTAACCTTTTTAAAAGTTTGATTTTTGCTCTTAGGAGGTGAATTTTTCTTTTTCAAAGGTTCCCTGTTATTGTTCTTCTTAGCATCATCACTCTCAGACCCATCACTTTGACTTGATGCGAAACTACTTGGTGCAGTTGACATAAAGTCTGTTAGCTCATCTTCATTAGGCAAGAAAGAATAGTAATGACTAACAGGAGGTGGAACTTCATTGAAACCATGAAAGCCCACACTGGTTTTGTCATTACTTTTCTTCAAGCCACCCATCATATGCTTCATTACAAAAGCAGAGTCCCTGAATTGACTTAATTTCTTTTCAAATTCAACAATTTTGAGTTGTGCATCTGACAACTCTTTACATTTTTCAGAAATCTCTTTTGTCTTCTCACTCATCATGTCATGAGCTAAGTCAATAATTTGAATTTTTTTCATTTAATTTGCAGGTTAAATATTCAATTTCACCTTCATAACCTTTTATTTTCTTCAAATATAACGACTCGTTTCTTTTAACGAAAAAATTTGATTCTTTTATGTTAGACATCTCGTTTACCAGACTTTGATTTTGTGTTGACAACCTGTCAACCTCACCCTGTAATTCACGACATTTTAAACAAACAGAAGTAGCAGAGTTACTTACTTCTCCTGTTGATTTGTCTGAGTTGGCCATGAGAGCACCAAGTTGAGCTTCCATTCTTTTGTATTTTGCATCTCTCTCGTCAGCTTCCCTTTCATGGTCAGACTTTGGCTTTTCCTTTTCAACATCTGTTGTCTGATCACCCTTCTCTTCCTTAGCTTCACTTTCCTTCTGAACTTCAGCATCATCTACTGTAGCTTCACCATCATCAGCTGGCACAATCTCTGCCATGAATGCCTGAGTGACATTCTCATCATTTTCCAAGTGAACACTCCAGTCATATGAACCTTCTCTTGCTGTAGAGATCAAAGCTCTCGAGTTAGAGTTGTTTGATGCATTCCTATTGTTTGAACTCTGACTCGAAGTCTCTTGCTTTTGTTTTTGACATTCCCTAGCAAAATGCCCATAACTTTGACAGTTAAAGCACCTCACTTTGGTCTTGTCGAAACCAACACTCTTCCCTACAAACTTCCTTCCTGTTCTGTTCATGAACCTCTTGACTCTTCTGGAAATCATGGCCATCTGCCATTGTAAATCCATCTCTTCTAGATCATCAGGGTCAATCTGATCATAATCTTCATCTAAAGTAGCAGGATCAGATATCTTCCCCTGAATGTAGTTTTCATATGAAGCAACGAATGAAGCAAGTAGAGCAATATATTCTTCTGCAGACTTCACACTCATAGGCATCGACTTTGTACTACCACCCTGCTTAGAAGCTGATGTTCTCTTGGCTCCTGTTGATCCTCCTGAAGCAGCAACGAAACACACATCACCATCATCATTTACCGTAACCTGCTCATTTTCACATGATAGAAACGCAGTAGTAGAGTCACTAGAAGCGTTGTGAGACGAAGAAGATGGAAGTCCATTGTAAACTCCTGGATCCTGAACCTGATCATAGCCTGTTTCCTTCTTCTTCATGTTGAGCTCATAAGCTCTTAGCTTACCAACAACCTCTTCAAGCTCTTTTGTCTCATAATCTGGTTCCCCTTTAATCATGAGAGTGTAGATATCCCACTTTGCAGGTAGAGCATCAAGCAACTTGTCATTGATCTCTATGTTAGTATAACTATCTATGTCATAGTTGTCCAACTCTGACATGAGATGATAGTATCTAGTGATGATATCTTCAAGTGACTCATTTCTCATGCACTTGAAGACAACAAACTGCTTCTTCAGTAGATCAACTTTATTCTTCTTAAGATCTGTATTTCCCTCGTATCTTTTCTCTAATGCATCCCACATATCCTTTGAAGTAGTGTACTTCTTGAAGGTATGCTTGATGCCATCAGGTAATGACATTTTTATTGCAGCCAAGGCTCTCTTTTCAGCCTCATACATCTTTTTATCAGCCGCTTGCATGTTCACATAGGCTGTTCTATGTGGTCTGCCCTCAAAATCGTGTGTTGGGTTTGTGTACCCATCTACAATACAGATCCACATGCGTGCATCCTGATATTCATTGAAGGATTGGAACCTATCCTTCCATGTTAGATAGTTGTCCAGCCGAATTTCTCAACACGAAAACTTGCAAATCAGCAAAATCAAACACGCAAACTGATCATTACACAAACAAGAACACACAAATAAATCAGAAAAACAAAATTTCAAAAACCCTAATTTTTCAGGTTTAAAATTTTGAATTTTTCCACCCATATCTGCAGACACAATTCTGAACCGAGCTTCTTCAAGAGCCTAAAGCTCTGATACCAATTGTAAATCCCCTTATTCGTACGGATCGTCACAGAATTGTCAATCCAATCAAGAGTGACGAATCCTCTTGATCAGAATGTCACAGAAACGAGTAGAAACAGCAATTCACAATCAACCGGGTTTCTATTGATTATCAAACACAAGTATTACAATCAATCAAACCCTAACCCACTCAAAATTCGTCCAAGCTGTAAATGCTCTCATGAAATCCCTCTAAAACTGTTTTTGGCTGATTAACCTAAACCCTAATGCAAAGCCTTGTTTATATAACACAAGGTTGCAACATGGGCTAGGTTAAAACCTCATGGGCTACGAATTGGTCTAAGCCAAATTCGTCCCATACACCCAATTCGTGTGGGTTTGGTTAGCCCAAACATTACAACTAACTATTACAAAGCTAAACCCGCTAACCGTTTATCGTTTTACTAATTACAAGATATCCAAAGACCAAATCTAAGCTGTTGTCACAAATATGCACCAACACCCTGTTTCCCGAAACTTGGTTTTAGAAATCTTACCGATTTAAATGTTTTCCCGATATTCATAACTTACAAGGTATGATGTTGATGCTTGAACCTTTGTTTCATTCTTTGACCATTTGAAGCGAGATTTCTTCCTCTTCATCCTTAATAAATCCTTGATAAAGCTTTAGCCGTTGGCTATTGACTTTGAATGGAATTCCATTCCGAGATTTAATTTCGACTGCACCGTGTTGGAAAACATGGGTGATGGAAAAAGGTCCTGAGCACTTAGACTTTAATTTACCAGGAAATAATCGAAGTCGTGAATTAAACAATAGAACTTGATCTCCTACCCGAAATTCATTAGGTTTAATGTGTTTATCATGCAAATTTGTAACACCCGTCATATATAATTGGGACTTTAATATAATTTACGCGTTTTTAAAACAAAAATACTTCAATTCATTAAAGTATACGAAATAGAAGTTTTTATAGTGTTAACTTACTAGTTAACTACTAACTAGTTTAACATCCCAAAAATATCAAATCAAGTAATTACATTATAAAACATTGTTTCCGACAAGACTAGGTAAGCGCGGAAGCTTCAAAATGTAGTGTTCAGTTCTTCAAAATATGCTTGATCGCCATCTGGAAAATCCCCATCATTACCTAGAGTTAAAACCATTAATAATATTAGTTTTGACATTGAAATTCAGTATGCAAACAAGTTCCAGCATCAGAATATATAAAAAAAAATATATATTTTTTCTTTGGTTCTGCCGCGTGTCGCGGCAAGAGACATCGAATCCGTCGCGACTCGCGACGGCTTCCGCGTGTCGCGGGAGTTACCAAGGATTCTTCCGCGTGGCGCGGGGGAAACCTTTTTCCAGCAAGTGCAGGTTTGCAACCTGGTAATCTGCCCAGCTCCGAAAATTCACAAAATACTAACTTTAAACTATCATAACTTTTAACTCGTTAGTCCGTTTTAACCGATTCTTTTTCCTATGAGTCAGTAATAAAATTACGGATCTAACTATGTAGATTTCACGTTGCGGATCCCGAGTTACCAGAAATTTGTTCATGACTTCCTTATTTCAATTATCCGACCCATTAGCAATAGTTGCATAATACTACATTTCAGTTTCTTATTACTCTTAGACATGGTTACCCAATTTCCCCGGGCTTATAACCTTGGCATAATTGCGCCATTCACAGCCTTGTGTTCCCTTAGAACTAGAAGCTTGTTCCCACGGAATTCCAATATTCCGTTTCAAGCGATATTTGCATCTTACTTCTATAGTTTGATCCAATATCCCGGATTCACAAACTTGAAGTATCATAGCCAAATTCGTAAGCGTGGTGCAATCCAACACTTAACAACATACGAGACTTTCTAGTTACTACTTCCATGATTCTTTTATGGCATCAATTCGACCCGTTTGACTATCTAGTGAAAACCATCACTTTATTAACAAGCCAAACCCAATTTCCAATCTTTATTTTGACCCGTTTGATGGTTGAGTGAACTTCGCCGCTTTAAAGACACATCAAACGCATCTATTACACTACGACTCCATTCATACATTTAACCCAAACATGTATGCATAATTTAACGAGACTAAAGTCACGTACCTTTAGAGCACACCTTTTCCACGCGTGTCCACTCCGGCTTGTCAGCTTGACGACCCGGACCCTTTGCCTAAAGAGTTCAATTCACAATAAATTTAGAACTCTTTCACAGGCCTTAATGCATAATTCTCTATAATAATCATATCTGCGTTTTCACTCAACTTTTAACATTTTAATCCTCACCTAGGTGTTTTATCAAACACCTAGCGGGTCAGATTTTTACACAATCAAAACCAAGTTCATGACTTGTAGTTCTCATCTAAACCAATTTCAATTAAGCATATTCCCACATGTCTTAGCCACTATATTTCAGAAATTACCTCTTAGAATTCAGATTACACTTGGACAAGAATCACAAAATCCTAGTGTTTATCAAGTTTCTACAAACTTCTTAGTCACCTACATTGGTGATTATAACCCTACAAGCTTTATGCAAGATTTTGACAAGAAATCATCTAGGGTTTATCCCTAGACACAATAACACTTCTAATTTCGTCCATGCAAGACATAATCAAGCTAAATTTCAGTTTTCACAATTAACCTAGAACTTGAGATGAATCAAAATACTAGAATTTTGCATACCTTGTGATCCCTTCAGTGAGGTGATCACTAATTCGTGTTTAGAACTTGATTTGGGACTGAATTGAACCTACAATTGATCAATTTTAGTGAAACTAGGGTTTGGAGGGGAGCTCTTATTCGCCCCCTGCTTCTTGATCGACCAAACACACTTCAAGTGTGTGTTTGGTGTGGTTATTTCAGCTTAAAACACTTAAGTTTCCAACTTTACAATTTAGGTCCCTCTACTTATTATTTCATTTGTTAATTAGGAGTTCCATCCATTTATTTGGCATCACAAGACTCACATCTAACTAGGTTATTTATTCCTAGTTAGTTTATTCTCGTTTATTTTATACTTTATAATTATAATATAAAGTTTTATATTTTCGGGGTGTTACAAGTCCACCCCCCTTAAAAGGGTTTCGTCCCCAAAACCTTCTTTAAGTAGGCCTTTGGTTTGAACCTAACCGTCTTAGTTTCGTTTTTTTTTCAAGGCATTCTTTCTTTTCCGGCATAAGGTTTTTATTCGTATTGACATGTTCGTCTTTTAGGCATATGTCCTATTGGACCGTAACCTTTTATCATCTATTTCCTATCTTTGTCGCCTATTTGACCGGGTTGTCTTTTGACCATCCAGTCATTGAGTCCGTCAGCATACTTACTTCACGCTAATCTTACATTGACAAGTGCTCTACATAGGTCACATCATTATTTTGACTATAACTTGTTTTATCGCCTTGACCAATTGGTCACCATTTTACCCCATACCTCGTTATTTGGGTATACTATAATGCCGTCATCGGCACTTTGCGTGTTTATAATTTCACATCTAATAACTCGTATTATAACGTGGCTGTATTTTGTATCCCTTTTGTGTCCGTGATCACATCACGTCATGTTTAGGTTTATGTCAGCTTTTCATTATTATGAATCTTCCTTTGAATACATCGTCATACACCTATCGGTAGGGCTGTAAACGAACCGAACGTTCAGCGAACAGTTCGTGAACCGTTCGGCGGGAAGTTCGTTTATGTTCGTTCGTTTAATAAACGAACGAACATGAACAAGAAATTTCGTTCGATTAGTTAAATGAACGAACATGAACAGAGGTCTCGTTCGTTCGATTGTGTTCGTGAACGTTCGGTAAGGTGTTCGTTAACGTGTTCGTGAACATTCGTTGATTTGCGTTCGTTTATGTTTGTATGTTTGTGTTTTAATTGAAGATCTTTGTACTTTCTTATATTTTATTTGTATATATTATTAAACTTTTATTTATTTTATCACCCTAACAATAAAACTAGGAAACCCACTTTCACCTTGTTTATGCATCATTTCCCTTCATTTCTCATTATTTACATCGGCGAATACGATCGACCTCCGTTCCACAATAAGGGATTCAAGTTCGAGTGCTACTCTCTGGCCATCTATCTTTATCATTTGTCGCGTTCGCCAAATTTATTTGTGTTCGTGAACCGTTCGCGAACACGCTCATTTCCTTAATGAACGAACACGAACATAAAATCTCGTTCGGTAAGTGTTCGTGAACCGTTCGTGAACACATTTATTTCCTTAACGAACGAACACGAACAAGGCTTTGTTCGTGTTCGTTCGGTTCGTTTACAGCCCTACCTATCGGCGTTAATACCTATATCCTTTAGTATTAACCATTTTCTAATTTCTCTCGTAATACTTATATTTGTTAGAATGTCGTTTCTTACTAAAACTGAATTTTAGTTTAATGTTTTTTCTCTTTAACACATGTCAATTAATCATATCAGAAATTGACGACAAAAATTATTCTTCTCCGTTATCATTTTACGCGGGAAATCATGACTGGTTCCCACGCTATATATTATCGACCCGCAGGTTCCTTTACTTAGACTCGTAGGCTATTTATTAGGTCTTCATATCTTTATTTAATTGCATAAGTATACATATGGCGTTTAGGCACCTCCTTTTTATGTTTAGAATAAATAAATTTTCGCTTTCAAAATTCATTTGACCTTGACCGTAGTCTAAGGCTATACTCATTTTCTTTCGGATTATCTTTTCGACTCTATGACTTCTTATGTCACCTTCGCGTCGGTTTATTTTACTCATACCGTTATTTGGTTTATGGCCCTATTTCCTTTCAACCCGTTACAGGGTTCGTTATCTTAATGTTTTTAACACCCCGGTTTTATTGGTTTGCGTTTTCCTTTCCATATTCTTTTACGACCTATCACATTGGCTCAGTAATATTTCGCACTTTCATTATTCGGGTTGCGCTTACTTGGTATATCAAGTATTATACTTTATTCGGCCCGTCCAATATTAAAATAGTTGAACATAACTATCGAAATTCTGTTTTTGCAAAATTTTATTGTCCTTTAGTAATAACTCTTAATCTAAGTCTTTTGACTTTTAATCTGCGCCACCGTCTCTTGGTTTACGTATAGATCCGTATTCCTACCCATCTATCGGGTATTTTACCGAAGTCATTATCAAAGCAGCCATTCCGGCATGTATTAAGACTTTGTTCGCGTGTACTTTATCGCTTATGATAGTCAAGCTTTACCCCTATTCCCCAACATTCTTGTTTATTGGTTTATATATATATATATATATATATATATATATATATATATATATATATATATTATCCCTTTCCTTGGGCTTATTACCTTAATGTAACACGCTCCCGTCATCCGGCTTCCGTTTACCTTTATTATCAAGCATTTTGCTTATTTGATCCGAACACCACCTTTCTGTTGTTAGCGACCTTTAGGTCTGTTTCTTTTACTAATGTTCCGAAGGCCCATTTCTAAATTCTTATTTAGTAAAACCACTGTTATGGTTATACGGCTTTTGGGGTTTACCCGTTCTTATTCTAACACTTTCATAAAGTTTATTTTACTAAGCTTTTATATAATCACATCCATTACTGCGATCATCTTTCTTCCTCATGAGGATTTGATTAACAATGTATTACTTGGATGGTTACCCATACTCAAGTTTCTAAATTTTCATTTATTGAAACTTTATTATTCGTAGTAGCGAATAATATGTATCATCCATTTAACTTCTTTTTCGCGGATATTCTCGGTCCGAGTCTTAATTTCTCATCTTTAACCTTAATCCTATTGTAACAATAACAAAATTAATTCATTTAATTTTATTATTCCTTATTGTTGCATGAAATTTATCTACATCGTTTGTTGATGTAAATGATGCTTCTACACGTTTTATTTAGTTTGACCAAGTCTATAACCTTGTCTTCGCTATTTATTACTATTGCAATTTCCGGGTTCGGGCGTAATTACACTCCTTCTCATTACCACATTTATTCACTTCATTAAGTTCCCGGGTTCGAGTGCACGCGCACACCTTCCCATTGCAATTTTCATCGGGATTACTTTTTGTCCCGGCTTCACATGCTCACCATTATTTATTTTCTTATCTACATATATATATATATATACACACACATTTATATAGGTATTTCTTTTACATAATTCACCCATTTCATTACTCATATATGCTCTTATGCAACTATCATTCGCATTCGTATCGAATAAAATTTGTGTTAAATTAAATTTACAAGAAACATACCTAAAATGACATCAGGTTCAGCTTTAGCCTCTGTGGCTGTTATATAAAACGACCTTGTCCTTGACTTCTGGGCATTAGACATTGTGTCGGTTGTGTCTTTGGTTCCAAGCCTCTCTGGACGTTTAGACTTCTTATGTCTTGGCTTACCACATGTGCCCTTGTGAATTTTTTTTTACAAAATTTGCACTGATGTAACACACTTTTTGTAACTCCTTTCTTGGGAGCTTTATTTGACTTGGATTTCTTTACGGAACTTGGATTCATATCCAACACCCTCCTTCTTCTATTTCTTGTAATATGATGTCTTTCAATTTAGCCATCATATCGTCCACCACCGGCACGATTGTGGTTTGTAATCTATCAATATAATGTGATAGACTCTTTTCTAGAGCTTTTCCGACTGCCTCGGAAATCTTTGCTTTCATTTGTTCAGTCAATTGAGATGTCGAATCATCTCCGGTTACTCTAGACATTTCTTTAACTGAAACATCCATAATGGTTAATCAATAATTATTTAATCTATTTCCATCTTATTATACGGAAATTTATATCACACTCACTTAATCATAAGTAATGTGTTATTCTTTTTCGGTTTGGTCAAGTACATATCTTGCCTTACCTTTCTTACTTAGTGTATTTCCCAGGTTCGAGCGTATTTATACACTCCTCCCATACACTTTTCACATATTTCATATCGTTTAATTTAATTTAATTTTTTTTAATCTAAACTCAATTATAAGTAACTCTTACCGGATGTCTTGAAACTGAAATCTTTACATCAATTATTAAACATCTCATTTATAACATAACTTTGTTATCTTCGGTTTAGCCAAGTTCGTAACTTGCTTTGATCGTTCTCATTTAGTGCACCTTCCTGGTTTGAGTGTATTAACGCACTCTTCCAGTGCACATTAATTTCCATCTCTTTTACTTACATAGGATAAGATCTACTGAAATAAATAATTAATCCTTACCGGACGATCGATCAAGCATGAACCGAACACTTTGTTGACAACCTTAAGCTCTGATTACCAACTTGTAACACCCGTCATATATAATTGGGAATTTAATATAATTTACACGTTTTTAAAACAAAAATACTTCAATTCATTAAAGTATACGAAATAGAAGTTTTTATAATGTTAACTTACTAGTTAACTACTAACTAGTTTAACATCCCAAAAATATCAAATCAAGTAATTACATTATAAAACATTGTTTCCGACAAGACTAGGTAAGCGCGGAAGTTTCAAAATGTAGTGTTCAGTTCTTCAAAATATGATTGATCGCCATCCGGAAAATCCCCATCATTACCTAGAGTCAAAACCATTAATAATATTAGTTTTGACATTGAAATTCAGTATGCAAACAAGTTCCAGCATCAGAATATATAAAAAAAATAATAAATTTTTTTCTTTGGTTCTGCCGCGTGTCGCGGCAAGAGACATCGAATCCGTCGCGACTCGCGACGGCTTCCGCGTGTCGCGGGAGTTACCAAGGATTCTTCCGCGTGGCGCGGGGGAAACCTTTTTCCAGCAAGTGCAGGTTTGCAACCTGGTAATCTGCCCAGCTCCGAAAATTCACAAAATACTAACTTTAAACTATCATAACTTTTAACTCGTTAGTCCGTTTTAACCGATTCTTTTCCTATGAGTCCGTAATAAAATTACGGATCTAACTATGTAGATTTCATGTCGCGGATCCCGAGTTACCAGCAATTTGTTCATGACTTCCTTATTTCAATTATCCGACCCATTAGCAGTAGTTGCATAATACTACATTTCAGTTTCTTATTACTCTTAGACATGGTTACCCAATTTCCCCGGGCTTATAACCTTGGCATAATTGCGCCATTCATGGCCTTGTGTTCCCTTAGAACTAGAAGCTTGTTTTCCAATATTCCATTTCAAGCGATATTTGCATCTTACTTCTATAGTTTGATCCAATATCCCGGATTCACAAACTTGAAGTATCATAGCCAAATTCGTAAGCGTGGTGCAATCCAACACTTAACAACATACGAGACTTTCTAGTTACTACTTCCATGATTCTTTTATGGCATCAATTCAACCCGTTTGACTATCTAGTGAAAACCATCACTTTATTAACAAGCCAAACCCAATTTCCAATCTTTATTTTGACCTGTTTGATGGTTGAGTGAACTTCGCCACTTTAAAGACACACCAAACGCATCTATTACACTACGACTCCATTCATACATTTAACCCAAACATGTATGCATAATTTAACGAGACTAAAGTCACGTACCTTTAGAGCACACCTTTTCCACGCGTGTCCACTCTGGCTTGTCCGCTTGACGACCCGGACCCTTTGCCTAAAGAGTTCAATTCACAATAAATTTAGAACTCTTTCACAGGCCTTAACGCATAACTTTCTATAATAATCATATCTGCGTTTTCACTCAACTTTTAACATTTTAATCCTCACCTAGGTGTTTTATCAAACACCTAGCGGGTCAGATTTTCACACAATCAAAACCAAGTTCATGACTTGTAGTTCTCATCTAAACCAATTTCAATTAAGCATATTCCCACATGTCTTAGCCACTATATTTCAGAAATTACCTCTTAGAATTCAGATTACACTTGGACAAGAATCACAAAATCCTAGTGTTTATCAAGTTTCTACAAACTTCTTAGTCACCTACATTGGTGATTATAACCCTACAAGCTTTATGCAAGATTTTGACAAGAAATCATCTAGGGTTTGTCCCTAGACACAATAACACTTCTAATTTCGTCCATGCAAGACATAATCAAGCTAAATTTCAGTTTTCACAATTAACCTAGAACTTGAGATGAATCAAAATACTAGAATTTTGCATACCTTGTGATCCCTTCAGTGAGGTGATCACTAATTCGTGTTAAGAACTTGATTTGGGACTGAATTGAACCTCCAATTGATCAATTTTAGTGAAACTAGGGTTTGGAGGGGAGCTCTTGTTCGCCCCCTGCTTCTTGATCGACCAAACACACTTCAAGTGTGTGTTTGGTGTGGTTATTTCAGCTTAAAACACTTAAGTTTCCAACTTTACAATTTAGGTCCCTCTACTTATTATTTCATTTGTTAATTAGGAGTTCCATCCATTTATTTGGCATCACAAGACTCACATCTAACTGGGTTATTTATTCCTAGTTAGTTTATTCTCGTTTATTTTATACTTTATAATTCTAATATAAAGTTTTATATTTTCGGGGTGTTACAAAATTTTTCATTCTTTCCTTATAAATTTCGGAGTTAGAGTATGCATAATTCCTTCATTCGTCTAATTCATTTAATTGGCAAAATCGATTTTTACCGGCAATTTCTAAGTCTAAGTTTACGTTTTAATTGCCCAGTAGGCTTTGTGTGCTATTTCTACCGGCAAATGACAACTTTTTCCATTGACAAGCATATATAGGGTTGTACCTATTGTTGTTTTGTACGCCGTTCGAAAAGCCCATAAAGCATCGTCTAATTTATCGGCCCATTCCTTTTTATTTAACCCTACGGTTTTTTCAAGTTTTCTTTTTAAACCTTGATTAGTCACTTCGGCTTGCCCGTTTGTTTGAGGGTGATATGCTGTTGAGACCCGGTGATAGACCCCATACCTTGTTAAAAATTTTCAAGTTGATGGTTACAAAAATGGGTACCTCTATCACTTATTAATGCTTTTGGTGTTCCAAAACGAGAGAATAATCTTTTCAGAAATCTTACCATGACTCTTCCATCATTTGTTGGAAGTGCCTCGGCCTCGGCCCATTTAGACAAGTAATCTACCGCCACAAGTATATATTTGTTTCCTTCTGACTGTGGGAAAGGTCCCATAAAGTCAAGTCCCCACACATCAAAAATTTCACAAACAAGAATGCCATTTTGTGGCATTTCGTTTTTGGAAGAAATATTACCTATCTTTGGCAAGCATCACATGTCTTTATAATACTTTGGGCGTCTTTGTAAACGGTTGGCCAATAAAATACTGAATCAAATACCTTTCATGCGGTACTAGCGGCACCATGATGTCCTCCGTATGGACCCTCATGACAATGGCGGGGAATTCTTCTTGCTTCACTACCATATACGCATCGACGGATGAGTTGATCAGCACACATTTTGAAAAGATAAGGATCTTCCCAAAAATAATGCTTTTCATGGGCAAATAATTTCTTTCTTTGATGATGTGGCCATCCTTTTGCGACTATACCGCTAGCTAGGTAGTTAGCATAGTCGGCGTACCATGGCTCTTCTCTGTATTACACCATTTCCAGGGACTCCGTTGGGAACTTTTCATTGATTTGCTCATCCCTGGTTGCCTCCAAAGCTGGGTCTTCCAAGCGGGAAAGATGATCTGCTGCGGTGTTTTCTGCTCCTCTTTTGTCTTTTATTTCAATGTCAGATTCTTGGAGGAGTAGAATCCACCTAATCTAACGTGGTTTAGCATCCTGTTTCTTAAAGAGATATCGAATGGCTGCATGATCTGTATAAACTATCGTTTTAGAAAGAACAAGATAACAACGAAATTTATCAAAAGCAAATACCACGGCTAGTAATTCCTTTTCTGTTGTTGTGTAATTTTCTTGTGCATCGTTAAGTGTTTTACTAGCATAATAAATTTGGTGAAAATGCTTATCTTTTCTTTGTCCCAAGACGACTCCAACTGTAAAGTCACTTGCATCGCACATGATTTCAAAAGGTAGTTTCCAATCAGGTGCTATCATGATAGGTGCATTGACTAGCATTTCTTTTAGTGTTAGAAATGCTTGATTGCAATCTTTGTCAAAGATGAAAGGAGCATCTTTTTCAAGTAATTTTGTTAGTGGCCTTGAGATTTTAGAAAAGTCTTTGATAAATCGTCTATAAAGTCCGGCATGCCCTAGGAAACTTCTGATAGCTCTAACAGAGGATGGGGGTGGTAATCGAGAAATAGTGTCTATTTTTGCTCGATCAACCTCCATTCCTTCGCTTGAGATTTTGTGACCGAGTATTATTCCCTCCGTTACCATGAAATGGAATTTTTCCCAGTTAAGGGCGAGGTTAGTTTCCTCACATCGGGATAGCATTCGTTCAAGGTTATCGAGGCACTGGTCGTATGAATCTCCAAAGATAGAAAAGTCGTCCATGAAGACTTCCATTGTCTTTTCTATCATGTCATGGAAGATGGCCACCATGCAACGTTGAAAGGTTGCGGGGGCATTACATAGACCAAAATGAATGCGTCGATAAGCAAAAGTTCCGTAGGGACATGTGAATGTTGTCTTTTCTTGGTCTTCGGGTGCTATTGGTATTTGAAAGTAACCTGAAAAACCATCTAAGAAACAATAAAATTTGTGACCGGATAATCTTTCTAACATTTGATCAATAAAAGGAAAATGAAAGTGGTCTTTCCTTGTTGCCTCATTTAATCGACGATAATCTATACATACTCTCCATCCTGTGACGGTTCTTGTTGGTATTAATTCATTTTTCTCGTTAGTTATTACCGTCATACCTCCTTTCTTTGGAACTACTTGGACGGGACTTACCCAAGGACTATCGGAGATTGGGTAAATAAGTCCGGCGTCAAGTAACTTGATGACTTCATTTTTAACCACTTCTTGGACATTTGGATTTACTCTACGTTGTGGTTGTATTACCGATTTATAGCCATCATTCATTAAAATTTTGTGCGTGCACATGGAAGGACTTATTCCTTTAATATCTACAAGCTTCCAAGCGATCGCGTTTTTGTGTTTTTTCAAAAGTGTAATTAATTTTTCTTTTTCTAAACTAGTTAATTTTGATGAAATAATTACAAGTGATTTACCACCTTTGTCTAGAAAAGCATATTCCAAACCTTTTGGAAGTTCTTTGAGCTCAAGAGGTGGGTCTTTAGGAGACTCCTTATTTGGTTGCTCATTTTGATCAAGAACCACAAAGGTTTATTCTATGGCGACCTCTTCTTCAACAAAGTGGTCAATTTCTTCTCTTGTATCGGGTGGTTCATCTTTATCTTCAATTAGGGGGTCATTATTGCCGAATGGATATTTCATTAAACGCTCAAGATCGACACTTTTTTTAAATGCCCCTAATTGAATAGATAAATTGTTGTACTTCCGATTTTCAAGGCTTCGTGGGTCTTTACAAAAGGTCGTCCCAACACTAGAGGAGCGTCATCAAGGATGACAAAGTCGGTTGGGATTACCATTTGATTTGTTTGGACCAAGACATCCTCAACTACCCCTATTGATTTTATAATTTTCCGATTAGATAGAAAAATGGGTATTTGAAGTGGAGAAAAATCACCAATACTTAATTTTTCAAAAATGTAGTTTGGCATTATATTAACACAAAGATCTTTATCAATTGTAATTTCACTAATAAAGGAATTTTAAAAAAAACATGGAACCGGTGTAATGTTAGTTTCAAATGGATCTTCTTTTATTAGTGCCATTTAATCATTTGTTAACTTAATGCTTACCGTTTCAATAATTTTAGTATTAGTGTTTAACTCTTTTAAAAACTTAGCATGAGTGGGTACTAAACAATGATTTTCGAAAGAAGGTGACAAGAGATTAATTTCTTTAAAATTAGACTCTTTTTGAATTTTAACGTTGTCGGACTCACCTTTTTCGTTGTTTAACTCATGTGTCGGCTTTTTACTTACTTGTTCTTCCATTTTTACACCTTCAACTATCTTTTCTTTATTACAAGTTAATTCTTCCCTTGCGCGGGCTTCTTTTATGCAGCGCTCGATAGTTTTAAGGTGTTCTATTATCTTTTCGGCTACAGGTGAGATAGTGGGTGGTTCATCAAAGTGAGTTGAATAATTATCATCAAAGCTTGAATTCGGAAGTTCGATCCTTGGTTCCTCATAGTGCTCATATGAGGTAGATGGTTCACACCATTGTTCCTCATAGTAAGTATATGATGAATAAGGGTCGTAACTTGGTTCTTCATAATACTTATATGAGGTGGGTTGTTCACGCCATGGTTCCTCATAGTAAGCATATGAAGGTGGAGTCTCATATCTTGGTTCCTCAAAGTATGAGTATGAAGGCTCATACCTTGGTTCATCAAATTATGAGTATGAGGGAGAAGGTCCATACCTTGGGTCTTCATAGGATGTATATGAAGTGGACGGCTCGTACCTGGGCTCCTCATAGTAGTTGTATGAAGTGGATGGTTCAAAGAGGTCACAATATTGTACCGAGTGAGGGGTGCAATAGTCTTCCCTATAATCATCCTCCTCATAGGTGTAGTTGTAATCTCCTGAGTATTGATCCATAAGAATCACTCAGCAGACCACAACAGAGTCTCGGGACCAGAAAACAAAAATAAAAACAAAAACAGAGGCTGGACACGGCCTAGTGTTTAGTGAGCACGGCCCGTGTTCAGGTTTTGTATCTGGGCGTTTTAATAAAAGTGACTGGTTTTGTGCAGCACGGGGGCATGTTCAGTGAGCACGACCCCGTGTTCAGACTCTGTATCTGTGAGTTTTTTAAAAAAATGTGCAGCACGGCCCCGTGTTCAATGAGCACGGCCCATGTTCAGTCTACTGTAAATGCAAAAACTAACTAAAATGCAGAAAAATGCCCGCGGTTTTAAAAGGTTTTGAAAAACTGATTAGGCCGTCGATTTTAAACTTTCTTAAAATCCTTGTGTCCCTGGCAGCGGCGCCAAAAAATTGATGCGTGTGTAGCGTTATATAATTTGTATATATTTTAAGCCCTTTTTAACACCTTACTCAAGTTTTAAATCTATAAAACACGATATTTTACTAACACTAAATACACATATGAGCAAGTGCACCCATCGTGAGCGTAGTATAGCGTTGGTAAGATACCGAGGTCGTCCAAGGACACAAGAGCTTTTAATACCGGTTTATCCTCAACGTCTAATCAAATCAAAAATTTAGAAAAAGGTTTTAAACATGAAAATAAAAACTAAAAATGCTGAAAATAAAAATAAAATAAAAATAGATAGACAAGATGAATCACTTGGATCCGACTCGCCTTTAGTGTAACCTTTGATGTTTTCCGTACTTTTGCACTTTTTAAGATATTATCTTAGTTATAGTAGCAGGCCTCTCTTTTGAATGTGACGTTACCCTCAACCCAGTAGTTTGAGTCAGCAAGGATACAATCCTAAAGGGTTGGATTATTGAAAGATAATTAATTATGTTATTAATGCGTAATGTGGTAGGCCCCTCTTTTGAAGGTGACATTACCCTCGGCTAAGTGGTTTGAGTCAGCAGGGATACAATCCCAAGTAGCCGGGTTAATGTATTAATTGTAGTTTACATATGAGGGGATCAAGCCATTCGCACCACCGCCATCCTATACCAGTGGGTATTGAAGGAGGTCCTAGTAAGCTTGACCCAGGTCCTTGCAGGATCTATACACTGAACAAGGCAAGAACCTTACCAAACCATTCTCTTAACCCCCGACCAGGTAGCCAACATATCTCTATATAGACTGTAGAGATATGAATGGTGTAAATCTTTTATTTTATATAGACAGTAAAATAATGCCAAGACACCACAGACAAATGATAAGGAAGTTTCACCTTCAACATAAGAAACTAGTTATTAAAGTCATTAATACAAAACCAAATAAAAAGTGCGAAAAGATTAAAAAACAAAAGTATTACACTAAATGCTTGTCTTCACCAAGTGATGTAAGAGACTTAGGCAAACATAGCCTTTGATTGTCAAGAACTCTTACTATCAATCTTGGATCCCGAGACTACTACACACACTCTATGATGGATGATGGATGATGGTGGTGGATGAGGGTGTTGTGATGGTGGTGGAGTGTGGGTGAAGTGGGAGAGAGGTGGTTTGTCAAGGGATGCCTTTGAAGTGAACCAAGCACCTCTATTTATAGCCTGCACAGAAACCCGGACACGGCCCCGTGTCCACTGGGCACGACCCCGTGTCCATCCACTTTCTCTTTCTTCATTAAATGCAGTTTGTCTGCATTAGTTGACCACACCCCGTGTCCGCTGGGCACGGCCCCGTGTGCAGAAGCGTATCTGTACTATCAAGATTTGCTTGGATTCTACGAATCTTAGCGTTGACCACGGCCGTGTTGAGCTGGGCACGCCCCCGTGTTGGGTAATAGAAGCTTCTACAACTTTGTCTTTTCTTCAGACACTTAAGAACGCCCCCGTGTCCGCTGGGCACGGGGCGTGTTCAGCCTTCTGATCTCTTGTTTTTGCTTGGGGAGATGCTATCGAGGGGTCGGGCATGCTACGTTTATTTCTTTTCTTGTATTTATGTTAGATTTAGCTGCATTTTTGCTTCTTTTGTTCATTTATGCTCATTTAATCCTGAAAATACAAAAGGAAGACAAAAGCACACTTTTTCCAACATTAGTACTAAAAAAAGGGTTAGTTTTATGCCTCATTTGATGTAATTTATATGTTGCATTTTACACACATCAACTTGTTACGCCATAATGTGACTTTGTATAACCTAAAGAACTCTTTAACATATAACAAAGTCTATTGATGCACTAATCATTATATACACGTGTCTTTAACACCTAAATGACTTGTATGTTTTAATATAACTTTGTATAAGTCAGAGCAATTACTATTATATGAAAAGGCCCACACCTTGTTCTCTGATATGTTATCACTGATAGATTTGCAACGATGTCCACTTTCAGTGAGGGGCTTTCAACGGATAGTTGTTACTGAAAGCCCTTTGTTTTGTATTGGATGCATCAATATTGTGTTCAAACATTTAACACAACGACAATATCATTTGCATGGTTAGTGCAATGTTGTAAATAGTTTTGTAGTATATGCTTATAACGCTGCAAAAAAAATGCACAAAAGTGCATCTAAACTGTTATGGTTTTGACAAAAGTTTATTGCACTTAGGTAAAAAGTGTACCGACTACCGATTAATTGAGATTAATAGGAATTAATTGAGATTAGCGGGATTATGATTTTTATATGTAATTTTTTTTGTTTTATATATGTACACATATTTTTATATGTAATTTTTTTATGTAGACCTGTTTTAATACCTCGTTGACCCTTTTTTAAGTAACCAGATGGAATCTATAAGGTTTGGTTGAAATTTGGCAGAAATCTGAACAGAATTTGACCTGAATAGGACCACCTTTGACCTCCTAACAATTAATCGGTCATTACTTGGTGAACCTCCGATTAGTGATTAACCGCAACTAATCAAAACCAAGGCATAATTTTTACAACCATGGTCTAACATATTCAACATCGTGTCTAACTTTTTAGGTTTGAAGCCCTGTTATAATTTATCTGGAGGATATATATATATATATATATATATATATATATATATATGGTGGGGTTTCGCTACAAAGTCCATTTTTCCTACAAAGTGTACAAAGTCTTAAAACACCACAATTTCAGCCATAAAACACACTCAAAACTCACAAATAACATAGTGAAGCTCACTAAAACACAATATCCAAACCCTAACATTCCTTAAAAACTTCAAACACACCATCGTACAACTACGAATATTAAACACAATATGATAATCAACATAAAACAAACTAATGTTAGTCATTCAATAATCAAAGCCTTATCATTCAAAACACAACACAAAACCCACAAATATGGTGTTTTAGTAACCTCCACTATGTTATTTGTAGGTTTTGAGTGTGTTTTATGGTTGACATTACGGTGTTTTATGACTTTGTACACTTTGTAGGAAAAATGGACTTTGTAGCCAACTCCCACCCTATATATATATATATATATATATAGGGAGCCGCTAAAATAGAAACCACCTCCAGTTGTAAGAACCGCGAGAACCACTCTCAACCAATCAGGAAAAGGGGTAATTTGGTCATTTCCTATAAATGTCTAATCTCTCATCTATCTTCTCTCCTCTCTTCTATTAATGTCTGACTTTTATCACTCCCCATAAAACAAAACTTCTCATCTCTCTCTCTCTCTCGAAATTGTTTCAAAACATTCAAAAGTCCATCATCTCTCTCATCTTCATGAAGAAACCCCAAAAACCCTCACCCCTCCTCCATAACTTACCTGCACCACCGCCACCATACCTCCACACCGGCGACTCCCAAACACCAGACCCACTCCGGCGGCCCCCTCATTTCTCCGACGTCCCCTCGTTCTCCGCACCACCTGTATCTCGGAGATAAAACATTGGAGTGTCGATGTCGGAGGCGGTGGGTGCTCGATGGCAGGTGGTGGGTGTTCGAATCTGGGTATGAATCTTTGTGTTTTAATTTTGTTGAATCTGGTGGTGGGTGTTCAAATCTGGGGTTTATTTTTGTTGAATCTGGGTTTGAGTTATGTTGAATCTGGGTTTTAATTTTTGTTGAATCTGGTTGTGGGTGTTCGAATCTGGGTTTGAATCTTTGTGTTTTTGCTGCAAGTTTGATCCTGTTGAATATGGTTTTGAATCTTGGGGGTTTGACTTTCTGGGTTTGATACTGTTGAATCTGGGTTTGAATGTTGTTCATGTTGAATCTGGGTTTGAATGATGTTATTGGGACCTTTTTTGATCCTGTTGAATCTGGGTTTGAATGATATTCTGTTTTTGAATGATGTTCATGTTGAATATGGGTTTGAATGATGTTCATGTTGAATCTGGGATTGACTGATGTTATGTTTTTGGGACCTTTTTGATTCTGTTGAATCTGGGTTTGAATGATGTTCATGTTCCTTCTCGGTTTGAATGATGTTCATGTTCCTTTTGAATGTTTAAATCGGTTGAATCTGGTGGCTTTTTGAATCGGCGGTGATGATGCAAAAAAAAAGGACGATGGCGCGGCAAGGATGGTGGAGGGTAGGTTTTTGAACCCGCAACCCCACTTTGCAGCCTCTGTTGTTCGGAAAATCTGAGCCAAAACTTCTATTTTTTTTTCCAGAATCCACTCGTTCTTTTTGATTTTTGTTTGTTGGGTTTTTTATATTTTTTTTAGGCGTCGATGATGATAGCAAACTATCTGAGACACCTACCGAGTAACGATTTTTTGGGTGCGTTCGTTTTTGTGTAAAAAAATTTTTGTAAAAGAAAAAAAACTTAAACCGTAAACTTTTTAAAGTAAACCGTAAACTTTTTAAAGTAAACCATAAACTTTTTTACATAAAACGTAAAACGTAAAAAGTTTTACGTAAAACGTAAAAAGTTTTACGTCAAACGTAAAACGTAAAACTTTTTACGTCAAACGTAAAACTTTTTACGTCAAACGTCAAACGTAAAACGTAAATTTTTTTACGTAAAACGTAAAACTTTTTACGTAAAAACGTAAAATGTAAAAATTTTAAAGTAAAACGTAAAACGTAAAATGTTTTACGTAAAACGTAAAACGTAAAACGTAAAAAGTTTTACGTAAAACATAAAAACGTAAAACGTAAAAATTTTAACGTAAAACGTAAAAAACCGAATCGTAAAACGTAGAAAAACGTTAACGTAAGAAACCGGCGCGTAAAACGTAAAAAACGTTAACGTAAAAACGGCGCGTTGAAAAAACGACGCGTGAAAAAGTCAGGCGTAAAACGGGTCGTAAAAACGGGTCGTAAAAAACGGGTCGTAAAAAACGGGTCGTAAAACGGCGTGAAAAAACGGAGCGTAAAACGGGTCGTAAAAAACACGCGTAAAAAACGGGTCGTAAAAAAACGCACGTAATTTTTTTTATCAAAAAATCTGATTTCAATATGTTTGTTTAATAAAAAAAATACTGATTTTAGAAAAAAAAAACATTTAATGCAAATAGGGACAAAAATGTATTAAAAACAATAAAAATAATAAGACAAAAAAAAAAACAAAATTACTTAAATACCCTTTTTGATTAAAATATTAAAGACATAATAAGACAAAAAGCTTTTAATATTAATATTAACTACTTTTAATCTCATTCATCCATCTATTTGATCTAAGGGCTAAAAAGTGGTTCCCATGGTTCTTACAACTAGAGGTGGTTTTCATATATATATATATATATATATATATATATAGGGGAAGGTTCATTGGGGAACACTAAAAAAGTGGGGAACAGCGGGGAACCGACTCAAACGAACTCCGATATGACTCATTCCAGCAGCGTTGGAACCGGTTCGTCGAACCCTAACTATGATCTCTTAACCCTAAACCCTAAACCCTAAATCCTAACTCCTAAACTCTAAACCCTAAAGCTAAAAAATAAGGCTAAAATCTAAGCTAAACCGTAAAATCTAAACTATAAACCCTAAACCCTAAGGCTAAACCCTAAAAGACAAACCCTAATATATTTAGGGTTTAGGGGTTATGATTTATGGTTTAGGGTTAAGAGATCCTAATTAGGGTTCGACGAGCCGGTTCCAACGCCGCTGGAATGAGTCCAATCGGAGTTCGTTTGAATCGGTTCCCCACTGTTCCCCACTTTTTTAGTGTTTCCCAATGAACCTCCCACTATATATATATAGGACAAAGATCCGTTAAGAACCACCTCTTATTGCGAGAACCGCGAGAACCAATGTGAACACAACCAAAAATGCCAAAAAATAGCTAAAAATCACACAAAATTTATTTTTTAATATTTTTTATAAAAAAATCGCTATTTTTCGAAGCAAAAAAAAAATATTTTTCTTTAAATTAAAAAAAAAAAAAATTTTTGGCTACTAAAAGTAGTGATTTTAACATAAAAATATTTATATAAAAAAAAATTTAGATTTTTTTTAGATTTTTTAAGGTTTTTTTGGGTTTAGTTTTTAGCATTTTAGCTTGGGGGGGGGGTGGGGGGGGGGGGTTTAGGTTTTTTTTTTTTTTTGGGGGGGGGGGGGGGTGAGGGTTAGGTTTTTTTTAGGTTTCTTTAGCTATTTTAGGTTGTGTTCACATTGGTTCTCGCGGTTCTCGCAATAAGGGTGGTTCTCGCATGAACCTTATATATATATATATATATATATATATATATATATATATATATATATATATATATATATATATATATATGACAAAGATATGTTAGGAACCACCCTTTATTGCGAGAACCAATGTGAACACAACAAAAAATGCCTAAAAATAGCTAAAAAACACACAATTTTTTTTTTCATATTTTTTATAAAAAAATCGCTACTTTTAGTAGAAAAAAACAATTTTTTAAAATTTTTTTTGCTACTAAAAGTAGCGATTTTAGCATAAAAATATTTAAAAAAAAATTTAGATTTTTTTTTATTTTTTTAGGTTTTTTGGGGGTTTAGTTTTTAGCATTTTAGCTTGGGGGGGGGGGGGTGGGGGTGGGGGGGTTGGGTTTTTTTTAGGTTTTTTGAGGGTTTTAGTTTTTAGCATTTAGCTTGGGGGGGGGGGTTAGATTTTTTTTGGGGGGGGGGGGTTTGGTTTTCTTGGTTTTTTTTAGCTATTTTAGGTTGTGTTTGTTATGGGTGAAATTCTGAGCCCATATCCTGAATTTGCATCTTGATTTTCTATTAGTTGTATATGATCAGGATACCGGACCATGATATTGGTAACATCCTGAGGCAGTATCCTGACTATTACTAACAATTTGCTTGTAAACGTTGGCTACAAGGGACTAACGTTCATGAAGACCAAGTCATCCTGAAGACCCGCTCAAATTGGTTGGGATAAAGACGTTGATGGCGGAAAAATAGCTCTTGTAACGGTCAGCATTGAAGATTGGCATGCTTTATGGAAAGTTACGAACACTGGTCAAAGATATTAATGTTGCAACGGTTATGGAAGCTTAAATCCCGGAGTTATAATTAGTAAGCGCGTGGAAAACGAGTTGAAACAGCCTGGCAACGTTTAGAAAGGAAATAATCTCAGTATCCCGGATTTTTAGCATAATATCCCGGATTTTTAGCATAGTTAGTTATTTCCTTTTAATATATAAAGGAGTGATCGGATCATAGGTAAGGGGGACTTTCACACACACAATCTCTTATACACTCTTTCTCTCTAGCTGCAAACACTCACATTACACTTACATTTGTATCGAATTTACATTGTAACACTTAGTCGATCCGTATCATATCCTGCACTGTATCCTGTTATTCAAGCAATAAGAAGAACAAGGCAGCCGACGATTGTCAGCTCCCGAGGTTTTATGCCGGAGATCTAGATTGATCAAGGGCTTTCCTCGTACATCACGTATCAACCTTTACATTTTCGCTCATTGTTTGATCATAAATACAGCTCTATATCTTGAGTCGTATCCTGAAACTGTTTTAGCGAACAACTTAACCAACATATTTTTCACAAAGTATTACTAGCACACTACCTCACAAAACTAATTTGATCACTAAATTGCTTCGGTAATTTTTGACCAAAACAATTTGGCGCCCACCGTGGGACAAGTGGTGCTGTTTCTACTAAAAGCTTTTACAAAATCATTACTTGGTTTTCTATTTTCAAAACTTTTTGCTACACTATTTTCAATGGCATCGAGATCAAACATGAGCTCTTCCACCGTGTCTGCTACAACCTTTACAACAATTGGTTCGATGCTTCCACCACCTCCTCCGAGAACGCAAGCCTCTTCACAAGAAACCGAAATTCATGTGGCTCGGGATGTTATTCCCACTCAGAATATTCAGGGATCTGGTCCTGTTTTGGCCTCTAATGAAGAAATTCTAACTTTATTTGGTAGTGTACAGGAACAAATGAAGCAGCAGCGGGAGACCAACCAAATGCTGATAAGAGAGATACAACTCTTGAAATCCAGCTCAAGCAGGCCCGCTGAGGATACTGTCACTCTCTTGCAACCAAGTGCGTTAAACTTCAGTTCTGCAGTATATGCTGAGGATAACTGGGGGAATATTGTGCCTAGCCATTCCCGGAGTCATATTCCTGAGATACCCTCTTCAACCAGGATGTCGACTGTGAGGGATCCATGATATGCTCCAGGATGCGCCCCAGGATATAGCCAGAATCACCAAGTTGGTAACTTGTCTGTTAACGCCAGTATCCCTGTTACTAATAATCTTGGATCATTGCAGGATGCATGCGTGACATCAGCAATAACCAGAGAGCTTCAAAAGTTGAAGGATATGATATCAAGTGTGCCTGGAATAGTGCAGCCTATACCGGAAGTATCCTGGGATAGTCACAACATATCCCGCTTTGCTCACCCCATTTGTGATGCAGAAATCCCAAAGAGATTCCAGACTCCTAACATGAAGCTGTATGATGGGACGACGGATCCTGAGGAGCATATTGCACAGTATAGGGAGAGGATGGAGATTAACCCTATCCCGCCAGAACTTAAGGAAGCATGCTTGTGCAAGGGCTTCGGCTCTACTCTAACAGGATCAGCCTTGAAATGGCTTCTAAATGTTCCACCTTATTCAATTACATCATTTGCTCATTTAGTTAATTTGTTTAATAGTCAATTTTCTTGTAGTAGAAACTTTGAAAAACTAACAAGTGACCTCTACAGGATAACATAGGGGCCTCAAGAATCCCTAAGGGATTATGTGAACAAATTCAGCAGGGAATCCTTAGATATCCCACACCTTGATGTTGCTACAGCAGTCCAAGCATTCAAGATGGGACTACAAAAGGATTCCCAGTTTTATCAGGATCTTGTGATGAATCATTGCAGGAACTTGGACGAAGCTCGAAACAGGGCCTTGAGATATATCAGGCTGGAAGATGATAAGAAAATGCAAGAGAGGATGAATGCATCCTCAACATATGAACCAACTAACAGGAAGTCAGAATCCTCATATAAACCATATCGTTCTAAACCATATGACAGGAATGATAGCAAAAAAGTGAACGCTGTTGAAAATGAGGATCCTGAGGAGTATCCTGAATTGTCAGAATATTGTTTTTCTGTTAATATACCTGAACTAATGTATGCTATGCAGGGTTTGGGAGATAAAGCCAGGTGGCCTCGGAAGAATCAACAAAAAGCTGATTGGAAGGATAAGTCCAAATGGTGTGCCTTCCATGAGGATTTCGGACATGTTACTGAGGATTGCATTGCCCTGAGGAAAGAAATAAGCTACCTACTAAGCAAAGGATATCTGAAGGATCTTCTGGGCAGAAAGAAGAATAAGGGTCAGGATATTGAGAAGGATCCTGAACGAGCAGCATCACCTCCCGCCGACGCCAAGATAATTAACTTTATCTCAGGAGGGTCTGATATTTGCGGAACTTCTTATTCTGCAGCCAAAAGACATGTAAAGGAAGCTAAGGCCGAAAGGGGGAATAAGCCAACCAGGATATCGACCCTCACGACTGATAAAATGATCACGTTCGATAGTGATGACAGGGATACTGTCCAGGGGGGTAGTCAAAGTTGAAAGTGACCAACAAGAAGCGAAGGAGTGCTACTCCTCTTCAATGAAGGCCTCAAGAAAATACAAAGCAGGATAGCAATTAAAGATGCGGGCCCAGGATATCGTGGAGGCTTCCGAGCAGGATGTAAAGAAAATTATCCTGGATCAGGATAATCCAGATATCTCGGTGCTCGTAGGAGCCAATATCCCTCAGGATATTGAAAATCAGTTAACTAACTTTTTGAAATGCAGGATGTCAACATT